>CABHPR010147547.1:25368-47943 GCA_902168415.1 Peromyscus melanophrys
TTATTATTATTATTATTATTATTATTATTATTATTATTATTATTATTTGTGCATGTGTGTATGTGATGTATGTTTGTGTTTCAGCATGCCTGTGCATGTCCCAGAAGACAACTTTTCGGAGCTGTTTCTCCCTGTCCACCTTAATGGGAGGGTCTCACTTGTTTCTTGTGTCTGTGTTATGTGTAATACACATATTATCACACTGTGTTTACCAGGTTAACTGGTCTCGATCCTGTTTCTTCTTCCATTTGGTTGTAGATGTGCTAGAATTACATAAGTGTACAACTCTTTCTGCCTTTCTTACATAACGTTTGGGTATGGCATTCGAGTCTTCAGGCTAATGAGAAAATTTATACATTGTGCCATCTCACTGGACCTTACTTTTAGTCTTGATGTGTGATACCAATGGTGTTATGAGATAGTGATGTCTCATTTAGCATCAATCTCTATTGCACAGTTTCAGTAAATGGAATATCTGTCCAATCTATAGTAAAATACTTAAATCCCCATAAAATCTTTATTGCCTTCTGAAATAATAATAACAATAATTAATTAGTTTTAAAAACCTTCATTTAATCACTACCATGTGTTTCCAAGAATAAAGCTGTAAGTCTTTTATCTTAGCTCACATCCTCACTGCCCTTTAGCAACCCATACACATAAGCTGGAATAAATTTGATTCTTTTTCTAGAGTGGCTACTACTATTGATTGTTAACATTGATGTTTAACCACAGGTTATTTTAGTTAAACAAGTATATTTATAACTTCACAATAACTTTTTGCTTTGCCTACCTGAGTCATTTGGAAACATTATAGTTAAGATCATTGGTTTTGTCATATTTTTATATAAACGATTGACGTAGAAAAATCAATATGTGTGGCTGTGCTGGTTAGTTTTATGTTAACTAGATGCAAGCTAGAGTTATCTGAAAGGAAGGAACCTCAGCTGAGCAAAGACCTCCATAAGATCCAGCTGTAAGACATTTTCTTCATTAGTGATTGATGGGGGAGGGCCCAGCCCACTGTGTGTCGCATCATCTCTGGCCTGGTGATCTGTGGTTCTATAACAGGCTGAGCAAGTCAGAGGAAGCAGGCCAGTAAGCAGCACCCCTCCATGGCCTCTGCATCACCCCCCCTCCCCCCGCCTCCAGGTTCCAGTCCTGTTTGAGTTCCTGTCCTGACTTTTTAGGATGATGAACAGTGATATGGAAGTGTAAGCAGAATAAACCCAAGGTGCTCTGCGGTCATGGTGTTTCTAAAAAGCAGTAGTAACCCAAACTAAAACAGTGTCCTTGGTATGAGACTCCTTACTCATTAAAAAACAGTATGCATGGTTGTTTTTCCTGCATGTATATCTGTGTACCATAGGCATGGCTGGTCCCTGAATAGGTCAGAAGTGGCCTCTAGACTCCTGGGGTTACAGACCGTGATGAGCTGCTATGTGTGTTGAGTCATCAGGAAGAAAAGCCAATGCTCTTGACTGTTGAGCTATCTCTTCAGCCACCCCTGTTTTTATTTATTCTTATATGCAATATATACCTAACATAAGGAACAAAATACATATTTACACAAACATAATGATTACTGTGTTCCTAAATATGAATGTTCCACTTTTTTTAAAAAAAGATCATATTTATTTATTATGTATACAGTATTCTGTATCCCTCCCCAGAATGTTCCACTTTTGAGCCAATAAGATGTCTGACTATGTGCTCAGTGCCAACCTGGACAACAGGAGTGATCTGTTTGATACTCAAAGAAAGAGAAAGTAGGGTCCTGCAAACTGACCTCTGACATCCCTATTTGTATCATGGTACATGTGCATGCATGTGCACATGCTATGTGGGAACACTCACACATTGACAAACACACACACACACACAAACACACACACACACACACACACACACACACACACACACACACACTGAAATTTTTTAAAAAGAAGTTCTACTTTTGAGATTAAATATCTTGATTTGAATCTCATAATTCACTTTTTAAAGAAAAATAACCCTTAATTTTTTTTGTGAAATATCACTATGACCATCCTGGAATCACTAAACTCTATGTCATCAAGGAATAGATTGTAATTATCTAATGGTACTGAAAACAAAGAAGTATTTTTGTGTTAGCATTTTGGCCAGATTTATGGCCTTTGTGTTCTAAGGCGAGTTTAAACATATTGGCAGAATTTTCTCAGGCACAGGAGAGTGACAGAAGCCACTGGGTGGCAGAAGGACAATGGGGCACTAACTTGCTGTAGGACAGGAGGAGGTAAATTTTATTTAAACTGGTTACACCATCAGCAACAGCAGCATCAGCAGCTATTCCAGCTTTCTTTGGTTTTGGTTTTGTTTACAATAGTTTTTAGCTGACCAATATTTTTTATGTGTAATGTGTATATCATAGTATTCTGTGTGCATGCACTATAAAATGGCTACATCAGGTATGTGGTGGGTACAGCACATCATACATTTGTCCAATTTGTTACAAAGGCACTCAGAAGAGACTCTGGCAGTTAGTGGTTTTCCTGCAAACAGAACAAAAGGCCATTTTAATTTCTTCATCTCCTTTAATTATATTTTTGTGCCTCATTTTGTCTTTAGCTTACAGTAACCAATAGCCTACTCTCCATTTCCATTAAATGCACATTTTTAATTCAATGTATTAAGTCAGACTACATTATATATATTCTTTTTTGTACCTGGCTCATTTTATTCGATGTGGTAGGCTCCAGGTTCATCATTGTGAATTTGTGAATATTGTGAATTTCTTTCTTTTTTTTCCATGACTGAGTAATAGACCACTGGGCATATGGCACATGAGAATTCTTTTAACATTTACTGGGTGATGAATACTTAGCCAAACACTCCCTTGCTGATTAAAAAATGGCTCAACTATCTAGGTAATATTTCCTTTCTGTGTCAGTTAGGTTTTTACTTGTTTGTCTTTATTTTGGTCACTGATAAAATACTGGAGAAAATAGCAACAATGAAAGAACAAGGGATTTTAGAGCAAGGCTCCACCGTCATCTGCAGACAAATATTATTCCTTAGAGAGAGAGCTCTTGGCTCACTGCTGGGACTTAGTGGAAACTGGACATTTGACAGTGGGCCACCATGTAATCACCATGAGCTGGATGTTATTTGACCCACCAAGTCATACAGTAGGATGTGTGCAGCAGCAATCTATTATCAGATCAAGGGGTATGTACGTGACTAGGACTGAGCAGATCTGGAAGGCACAAGAAAATCTTATGAAGAAAGTTTCCCAATGTCTGTGTTTCAACTCTCATTACCGCTTTCTGTTCATATAAAGCATGCACATATAGTCTCATGGGATGTTCCCTATGATTGGATGATGCAGGAAGAGAAGACAAGGGCCTGATTTACTGATGGCTCTGCATATTACACAGACACTATCTAGAAGTGGACAGCTACAGCATTACAACCCCTTTCTAGGACAATCCTGGAAAACACTATTTAAAGGAAGTTTTCACAGTGGGCAGAACTTCAGGCAGTACACATGTCAGACTTTTTTTTTTGGAAGGAGAAATGGCCAGATGCACAATTTTCATAGATTGGTTGATGATCAGAGACTTGGAAAGAATGTGAGTTGAAAATTTGCTAGAAAGACATCTGGAGAAGAAATATGTGTATAGATCTCTCCAGATTGGTGAAGGATGTGAAGATAACTATATACCATGTAAATGCTCATCAAAAGGTAACTTCAGCAGCAGAAGAGAAGTTCAATAATCAAGTAGATAGGATGACCTGTTCAGTGGACAGTCAGCCTCTTTCCCCAGCCATCCCTATCACTGCCCAATGGACCCATGAAAAAAGTGGCCGTGGTGGCAGAGATGAGGGTTATGCATGGGCTCAACAACATGGACTTCTACTCACCAAGGCTGACCTGGCTGTAGCTGCTGCTGAGAGTCAGATCTGCCAATAGCAGATACCAGTGTCAAACCCCAGACATGGCACCATTCCCTGTGGTGACCAGCCAGCTGGTGGCAGGTTGACTACATTGGACCACTTCCCCCATGGAATGGACAGTGCTTCTCCTTACTGGAGATGATAATGACTCTGGTTATGGATTTGCCTTTATTGCACATGATGATTCTGCCAAAATTATCATCTGTGGATTTAAAGAATGTCTTATTCACCATGAATTATATACAGTATTGCTTCTGACCAAGTGGCTCACTTCATAGCCAGAAAATGCAACAATGGGTTCATGATGATGAATCCACTGGTCTTAATCCATGTTCTTTACCATCCTGAAGCAAATGGCCTTATAGAAAGAAGGAATGGTGTTTTAAAGACACAGCTACAGTGCCAATTAAGTGTCAGCAGCTTAGAGGGATGGGCCAGGGTTCTCTGGAAGGTAGTACATGCTTTGAATAGGCACCAAATATTTTGAATGTTTTCTCCCATAGCCAGGATTCATAGATCCAGGAGTCAAGCAAGAGAAAAGGGAATATTTGAACTTACTATCACCTGCTGTGGGATGGTCTGTATGTCAAATCTGTTGTTCTGATTGGTCAATAAATAAAACAGTGATTGGCCAGTGGCCAGGCAGGAAGTATAGGCAGGATTAACAGAGAGGAGAATTGAGAGAACAGGAAGCTGAGTGAGGGAGACACTGCCAGCCGCCACCATGACAAGCAGCATATGAAGACGCAAGTAAGACATGAGCCACGTGGCAAGGTATAGATTTATAGAAATGGATTAATTTAAGATGTAAGAACTAGATAGCTAGAAGCCTGAGCCATTAGGCCAAACAGTTTAAACAATACAAGTCTCTGTGTTTACTTGGTTGGGTCTGAGCGGCTGTGGGACTTGCGGGTAACAAAGATTTGTCCTGACTATGGGCCAGGCAGGAAAACTCTAGCTACAATCACCTCTGATGGATCATTAGGAAAAATTTTGCTTCCTGTTCTTGTGACCTCAAGTTCTGCCGGCCTAAAAATTTCAGTTCCAGGGAGGGGAACACTTCTGTCAGGAGTCACAAAAAATATTCCATTGAAGTGGAAACTCAGACTTCCTCCTGGTCACTTTGGTTTCTGATGCCCTTAAGACAACAAGCTAAGAAAGGAGTAACAGTGTTAGGAGGGGTGATTAACCCACATTACCAATGGAAAATTGGATTGTTTCTTCACAGCAGAAATAAGAAAGATTATATCTGGAGTGCAGATCTTTTAAGTACATATCTTGGTGCAACCATGTCCTGTGATTAAACTCAATGGAAAACTACTACAACACGATGTCCACAGATAGACAGAAGGCACGGGTCAGTTAGGAATGAAGGAATGGGTGAGTCCTCCAGGAAAAAAGCCAAGGTCTGCTGAGGTGCTTGGTCAGGATGGAGGAAATACATAATGGGTAGTAGAGGGAAGGTAGTTATAAATACTAGCTAAAGCCATGTGACCAGTTACCAAAATGAGGATTATTTCTATCATGAGTGCTTCTGTCATATTTTATGAAGAATGTGTTTATACAGAGATTTGAGCTTTCTTTCCTGATTTCTTTGTCATGTAATGTAATATCATTTGAGAGAGAATCAGTGGTTATATTTAAGTTTCGAGATACTAAAAGAATATCCCTAAAGGCATGTTGACACATATTCTAAAGTTTATAATGGGTTTGTGGTTGTATGTTGGATAGTTATATCATGTTAAGCATAATTACAACTTGGCTCTTGTTTTCTTTTTAATTAAGAAATTTTTTATTCATTCCACATAACAACCACAGATTCTTCCCTCATCCCTCCTCCCGCTTCCCACCCCCCAGCCTTCCCCCTCAGCCCACCCTCCATCCCCTCCTCCAGGAAGGTATGGCCTTCCATGGGGAGTCAGCAAAGCTTGGCCCATTCAGATGAGGCAGGTCCAAGACCCTCCCCCCTGCATCAAGGCTGTGCAAGGTATCCCACCATAGGCAATGGGCTCCAAAATGCCAGCTCATGTACCAGGGATGGATTCTGTTCCTACTGGCAGGGGTCCCATTAAGCAGATCAAGCTATACAACTATCTCACTGATGCAGAGGGCCTAATCCAGTCCTGTGGAGGCTCCACAGGTATTGGTCTAAAGTTCACGAGTTCCCACTAGTTTGTTTTGGTTGTCTCTGCAGGTGTCCCCATCATGATCTTGATGCCCCTTGCTCATAGAATCCATCTTCCCTCTCTTCGACTGGACTCCAGGAGCTTGGCCTGGTGCTGGTTGTGGATCTCTGGATCTGCTTCCATCAGTTATTGGATGAAGGCTCTATGATGACAGGATATTCACCAATTTGATTGCCAGGGTAGGCCAGTTCAGGCACCCTCACCACTGTTGCTAGTAATCTAATCCGGGGTCATCCTTGTGGATTCCTAGCACCAGGTTTTTCCCTATACACATGATTGTCTCACTCTATCAAGACATCTCATTCATTGTTCCACTACATACACATACATTAATAAGAACAGAGGCCATTAATTTGATGAAGAGCAAAGAAGGACATATGGGAGGTTTGAGATGGAAAATTGGAAGGGAAAATGGAGGGAGAAATGATGTAATTATATACTAATCTCAAGAAACACAGGAAATAATTTGAAAAGAGGTGTGCCATTCTCACTGTGCCTATCTATTTCCTCCATTCAAATCAAAGCAGGAGCTCTCAGCTCTTTCTGCTGCCATGGTGTTGCTCTGCTGCCATGAACTCTAACATCCTCAAACTTTAAGCTCAATTAATGCTTTTAATTTTATAAATTTCCCTGGTCATTTTTATTTGTTCATTATGGTTTTGGGTTTTGGGGGGGAGTTGTTTGTTTTGTTTTGTTTTTTTCCTTTTTGGTTGAGAACCTAGCCTTTCCAGCCCATGGTCATTTATTTTGTCACAGAAATAAAAAAGTAAGACAGAAGCTGGTTCAGTGAGAGATATTGACTCAAAATAAATGAATGAATAAGTAAGTAAGTAAACAAACAAACAAATAAATAAATAAATAAATAAATAAATACATAAGGAGAGAAACTAAGTAAATAGACAGCAAGCAAGCTAGGTGGTGCACAACTGAGAAAGATACTTGATGTTGACTTCTGGCCTTTACACCTACAAGCTTACATATATATGTTCATTTGTTCCTTCTTTTTGTTTCTTTCTTTCTTTGTAAACAAATTCTATTGTATCCCCAAATAAGGAATTTCCTAACAATGTTTGTTTATAGTTTGTAATGGCTAGTGTTAATTATCAACTTGACAAGATCCAGAGTAAGCGTGTGAAAGGTTAGTAACATTGGGTTATCCTGTAGGTGTTCCTGTGAGTGATTTCATCTATCACCTTTAATGGAGTGGGAAGACGCATCCTAATAGTAGACAGTACTATTCTCTGGGCCTAGATTCTAACCTGGATACAATGGAGAAAGCTAGTTGAGGGCAATCATTCATGTCTCCCTACTTCCTGATTGTGGATACAATGTGCCTCAAGCATGTGTTACTGGGAATTCATTGCCGTAATAACTGTAAGTTTAAACTATGAGCCAAAATAAACTCATTCTGTCTTAAACTGCTTTTGTCGGAGTTCTTATTTATTTGTTTTTAACAAAACAACAGAAATAAAAGCTAATGTATAGTCTCTTCCCTCACCCTCATGCTCTAGCAAATTCTTTGATGGAATTGCTATTCTATTTTAACGAAAACAGCATTGACATTGTGATCTTTGGTCTTCTATTAAGGGCATGCATTTATTGCATACCTGTAGAAATCATGTAATTATAAAGGCACTTCAAACCAAAAAATACTTTTTCTTGATTGTGTCAAAGTATTTCCATCCTTGGTTCAACTTTTCTTTATCTCTGATTATATTAAAATACATAAAATAGTCTTTCTTAATTTAAAAAATATCTATTATCTTCAAGAGTTTTTTGTAAAATGGCTAACTAGCCAGAAGATGTAAGTGGTATTTAAACTTGTTTAGCTGTGTTAGCAAATGTTAAAAAGAAAGGCTATTTGGCTGTCTAAAATTGTGCCACTGTGTTTTTACTTTGCAACATCAATAGTAATATGTGCTCCCATAGATGAGATCTTTGGAGAAAATAAGACAGGAAATTTACTGAAATTAGAATATTTATCAGAAACAAATTGCATTTCCTTATTTATCCACTGAGCTTAAATGTTAATGAAATTCTCCCTTTCAAATTATATCCACAAGGCAAGCATTAGATAAGACAATGCTATCAAGGATAAAAAATGATTGAATTGTTGTTTTTACACTTAATAATCTGAAACAGAGATGTAGGTCAATGTGAAAAGTGAGTATTTAAGATGTTTCTGTTGCTTAGATAAAATGATAGTTTACTCAAAGAAATAATCAACGCCATGCACATTTGAGGGGAAAAGTGATTTCTTTTCATCCCAAATGCCAGCTAAACTGTAAGTGCTGACATTTTGAATAAAGGAAAGTAAAGAGGAAAACTGGTACAGGATAAAAGTTTTTATCAAACTTTGCCTTTCCATTACATGGACCAAGATCTAGAGATCTGGACTTTTATTATATTTTCAGTGTCTGAGAAATAGCTGAAAAAACTCTTTGGACAGTTTCTAGTAGAATTCACCAACAAAAATTTACACAAAATTATTACTAAAAGTCCCCAATAAAAAGTCATATAAAAGTAACTTCTACTATCAACTACTAGATGCTCAGTGTGAATTTCTAACAGTATTAGATAATGATAGTGTCCTAGCCCAGCCACAGTCATGTTATGGAACATCAGGGCTGGAATCATGTGTTGTAAGCTGGAAACGTAACAGGTCTCTGTGGCAGAGGATAGAGCTATGGCAAGAATTATGCCCATGGCAGAGAGGAAAGATGCCTAGCTTTGAACTTGACTCCTCTTTTTTTCTGGCAGTACTCTTATTGGGAAGCCTTACATGAGTAGATGTGGGAGCTTATTATCATAAGTCAGAATTCTCAGCTACACATCAGGGGTTCAGATGCACAGCATGCCTTCTAAGCAGGATGAGGCCTAGTATTTTACGAAAATATTTCTGCCAAACACACAATATTATATAAAGATATATCAGATTGCACTAGATGATTCTGATAAACAGTCCCATTCACATTAGTCATCTTTTGGTTGGGCATCTTTTTTTCTACAGTTTTGAGTAGATAAAATGCACAGGTTAGATTCAGAAGATATGACTTTAACAGCCCTAAATAGCTATCATTTTCTTTCTTTTATAGTTTGCAAATGCATTTCTTTCCCACATCAATTTGCTTTTATTTTTACTGAGAATTTCATACTTGTGTACAATACGATTTGATCAAATCCATGTCCCATACCCACCACTCCAATTCCTCCTCTATTGTTCCTACCAGTTTCACTCCCACATTCTCACATGCTCTCCTTTTATTAAGAAAGTTTTTATTCATTTTACATACCAATCACAGATCCCCCTCTTCCCTCCTCTCGACCCTTGAGCCCTCTCCCCAACATACCCCCCATTCCCTTCAACAGGAAGGTAAGGCCTCCCATGGGGAATCAGCAGAGCCTGGTATATTCAGTAGAGGCAGGGCCAAGCATGCTCTCCTTTTTAAAACACCCATGAGGTCCTGAGTCCACATAATGTTGATTGTACATACATGGATTCTAGACCACCTACTGAACAGTAGGTCATTTTTCTGGAGTTGCACCCCCAAAGAAACTTACTTTAGCAGCCATAAATTACCATTAGTTTCTCAACTAGATGGTATTTTGGCTGACTTGATCTTATTGATTGCAGTCACAATCGCTATGAATTCATGTGTGCAAATGGCTCAGTCATGTCCAGCAAATACTGTTTTACTGCAGGTGACCACTACTTCTGATTCTTATAATACTCCGTCCCTTTTTTTTCCTGATGATCCCTGAGCCTTGGCAGAGGGTAGGAATACAGAGATCCCATTTAGAGCTGAACACTATACCATTTCTTATACTCCGTACCTTACCCAGTGGTATATTTATGTATTAATCACCATCTACTGTAAAAAGAAACTTCTCTGAAAAGGGTTGAGATATACACTAATATATGAGTATAAAGATAAGTTAGTGGGAAGTTTATTACAATGTTCATTTAGCAAAAAAATAGTATAAGGTTCTTCCCTAGGACCTACAACCTAAACAGACACATTTTTTTTTTGCCCAGTTATCAATATTAGGCACTAGTTTCACCTTGTGAAACACATTTTAAATCCAATCAAAAAGTGATTGATCCCTCTCAAAATATTCCTCTAACTGAGTTTCCCTATGTCTCAGGAGCTGTTCTCAAATAACTACTCAGAGACTTATTATTAACTATAAATGCTTGGTTGATAGCTCAGGCTTGTTGCTAGCTAACTCTTAGATTTTAATTAACCCATATTTCTTATCTACTCTCTGCCACATGGTGGTACCTTCTTTCAACATGCCACATTCACTTGCTTCTATCTGCATCTCTAGCTACTCCAGAGACTCTGCCCTTCTTCCTCCCAGCATCCTAGGTCTAGCTGTCTCACCTATACCTCTTGTCTAGCTACAGGCCAGTCAGCTCTTTTATTAAACCAATCAGAAGGCACCTTGGCAAAGACACATCTTCACAGTATACAGAAAAGATTATGCCATAACAATTCAGGTCACTAATTTGTCAGTGAACCTATCTTGCCATGTTAGGTATTATTATGGCTTACAATGGTTCACAAGTGGGTAAGATTGTTAAATATTTTTCTACCCAAGTATTATAAATAGAGTCTTTCATCACCATGGAAGTTAACCAGTAGGGATGAAGCTTCCAGATTGACACCAGTTTTATTTCTTAGTCCTATAACTCTAATATGCTGTGTATTCATTTAAAGGACTATTAGATTTACTCATCCTTAAAATTCAAGGACCAAAAAATTTTGTATGTCATAGAATGATATTAAGGCCCTCTATATTCTTATTCCTATTTGTGAACAGCATACTTAGGGGTTTTATGGCAAATAGATAGAACAGTATCTGTGAAGGTAGAACACATTATCTCTGAAATTCAGTGGCCCAGCAAGTAATGTCACAACATATCCTTTATACTCAATGGGACACTCTGACAATGGCATTCAGGGATATGTATGTATCTGGTATGTGCATGTCTGTATGGTAATGATGCATATGAGTTCTTATTTATTGGGTCTAATTAGAATTAGGTCATGATATAATATACTTACATTTTTAAAGGTATACACACATTTAGAATTTCATTTCCTCTATAACTTTTAATATTATTGTAGATTAGCAAATTATGTGTCAAAGAATATTTGTGGATTAATAAGTAATAAACACACATCCATAAACATTTAAAATTTCTTTTATAATGTATATCAGTGAAATTTTCTCATGTTAGAATTACAGAGCCTGAACCACCATAAACTCAAATCTTCAAGTAGCCAGGTCAAATATTACAAACACCCAAAGCACTGAAGTTGATACTAAAATGTTGCCTCTTAATGAAACCATATCAATGATTTAGAACATACATCTTTTCCTTGATCTTGTACTCTTTAAATCCACCCATTCTCATACTTATGACAAGTCACTAGCAACTGAAATAAATATTTTTAAGGCTTTGGTGCATGGGTCATTTTCTCTAAAGAAAAAAATCTTCACAATTCTCCCCTTCAATCATAATGAGATTTAACTATTTCATTTTTTAAAAAAGTAGGTAAGTCCATTCTTGAATATATTTTATTAAATATCCATGATGAGAAACCAATCAAGTCAGAAATATGACTTACACTTGTGGTAAATGAAGCCAGTTTTGCAGCAAGAGAAATCTCTAAGAAGGTGAAGCATTCTTCGGCTTTCCACACTATTTTTGTCATTAACCTGATTACCATCACCACTTTGATTTCCAAAATCCTATGTGAATTTGTGGTACTCATGGTTAAACACAGTGCCTAGAGCATGCTAGGCAAGGGCTCTACTGCTGAGAGACTTCCAAAGTCCTGTATTTGAGTTTTGGAAAAGTAGAACATGAAACATGAAAACAAAGAGATATCAATTTAAAAACTTGTAGCATCACACTGGAAGAAAAATTTTCTACTCTGCAACAAAACTATGTTCTGGCCTTTCTGTTTCTGTTATTGATCTTTGGTTTTGAAGCAGTTACATATTGTGAGTCTGTGCAAAATGACAGAATTCTCAGCTCATTTCTGCTTTAAATGATTCATTGTACTGTATTTATTGTGTTTACATTCTTGTTATTAGGGTGCTGAGTCAGTTCTCTTTCTTTCTCTCCCCCCTCTCTCTCTCTTTCTTTCTCTCTCCCCCCCCACCTCCTCTATTTTTCCACAATCTTTATTCTTGTCTCTTTGGGAAATGCTTCTAACATTTTTCCTTACACCCGTGCTTTGGTCCACAGAGACATGGATGCTCACATTACATTTTTTCTTTTAGTCACATTTTTGAAGATAAAGGTCTACCTATTTTCCAAGCTTTATTTTACATATCCTGGCCCAAGTTATGTCCATACTGAGTTATACCCAAACACTAAGAGGGACATATGGAAGCATTAATATTAGCTCATCCATAAACAAATGCGAAACTTATACCTGAGCTATTGATCGCTAAGTATATTCATCAATCATATCCTGAAGCAATGAAAGGGTATTTTGGGTTGATCATATATCCCTAAAATTATCTAGACTTCATTCTTATTGATAGAAATACCAGAGCTAAGACAGATAACTTAATGGTGCCTTTAAATCTCTCAACTGCATTACTATAAACTCTTTAGAGGATTAACAGTAATTGATGAGTAACCTAGGAAAACTGGATGAAACGCAATAATTTTTTTGTTTATTTTTTTGGTTTTTTGAGACAGAGTTTCTCTGTGTAGCTTTGGAGTCTTTCCTGGAACTCACTCTGTAGCCCAGGCTGGCCTCGAACTTACAGAGATCTGCCTGCCTCTGCCTCCCAAGTGCTGGGATTAAAGGCGTATACCATCACCGCCCGGCGATATGCAATAATTTTTAAACCAGAAGAAAGCTGGGCGTTGGTGGCGCACGCCTTTAATCCCAGCACTCGGGAGGCAGAGCCAGGCGGATCTCTGTGAGTTCGAGGCCAGCCTGGGCTACCAAGTGAGCTCCAGGAAAGGCGCAAAGCTACACAGAGAAACCCTGTCTCGAAAAACCAAAAAAAAAAAAAAAAAAAAAAAAAAACCAGAAGAAAATGCTCATGTACAGTTACCTTTGAATTACTCAAAAATATTAAACACTTTTAAAATTTCACTGAATTATTGGAACTTGATGTAGATTAGGGAAGGATAACAGTATCAAAACAAGGTACAAAATTAATAGTCTTTGAGAAACTTGTGCTTTCTATACTCAAAATTTTGACTGAGATGAAGTGGATGGAAAAAGTCCTATCTGCTACTCAGAAGGTAATGCAGAGGTAACTTGCTTACCTAAAGTGATGTTTAGCTCTTGCACAATCAAATAAAAAAAACACACAATAAGGAAAATTAAATGTGTTACTCCATACTATCTCAGATGTTATGAGTTTGATTCCCACTTCTTTCACAAACAAGATGACAAGGCATTCAGATAAACATTTTAGCTGCTATTCTAGTGACAATTTGTCACTGTGATCATTCAATGTAGCATTCAACTACTATTATGATTTGAATACATTTCAATGACACCATTTTTCATTCTTGGGCTACCAAAATTGCTCAGTGGATTAAAGTGCCTACTACCACACCTTACAACCTGGTTTGATTCCCAGGATCCATGTGAAAGGAGAAAATCAGTTCCTGCAGACTGTACTCTAACCTCCACATTCACCCCAGAGTATGCGTGCAACCCCACTATGTAAATTTAATAACTTATGTTGTCCTTTCTTCCATTGTGTATGGAAAAGAAACAGTGCATTGCACTAAAGTACTTGTGAGCCTTATTAATATTGGTTGCTTTTGCTTTTCAAAATCTGCACATTTGTTGAGATTCCAAATAGTCGAACGTGTCAAAGAAGAAAAAAATATTAAAAAAAAAGTATTAAGTTTTAGTTACCAAACTTCATGTTATATTTGAGTCTGATACAGTGTTACATGTATTAAATCCTTGACCCATAGCTAGTGACCCCAGTTAGGAGATTGTAGAAATTTAGGGAAGCAGGGAAAGACTTGAAAAGCCAAGTGGCTGTGGCTTGGTACTAAGGGATGAATAATCTCCGGCTTTTTCATATGCTGCCCTTTACTTTCCTTGTTTGCCACAAAGCCAAATGCTTTCCCTCATTATGTACTCCCACTGATATGATAGTCTATGGACTGACACTTCTGAAATCCCGAGCCAGAGTCAATGAGTTCTTCTTTAAGTTGTCTCTGCCAGGCATTTTAGTAGTGTGGTATGAAATGTAACTAATGCAATCCATTTTTTTTTTCTAATTTTAACCTAGTATGTCAAATAAACATCTGACTCTAATTTTGAAGGGTGGCCTGGTAATGAATTTCTTAATTCCACTTGCAATAGAAGCATAATTGTGGTGGTTTGTCCATCTGGCCTCCAAATTCATGTGAAAAATTTGATTGATGGTTAGTAGCATAATCGTGTCTGGGAAGTCATTTTGTTCATTAAAATTGTCAGTACAATGAATTGACCATACACGACTACAATTTGTTTTATTAACATAAGCTAACTGTTAAATGGTGAGCACATGGTATACTAAATATTCTTAGGAATGGTCAAGTTCAAAGACGGCACAATGCAAGGATCTAATCTTTTTTTTACAGTATTAACTTCATAGTCTTAATTTTAAGTGAAGTATGTTTTTTATTATACATATCGGTTTTGCTTATCTTTTTAGTTGATTATTACGGCATCCGTTTTTAATGGCGAAAGCAGTAAATATGCCCTCAAAAGATATCAGGAAATAATTTAAAATGAAATACTACAGTTTCTCATGATAGAGAATTCTTATCTTTTAAACTGTTGCTTTAATTATTGCTTTGTCTGAGCTGGTTTCTTGACCACATGCAGATTCTAAACATCTTTTTTTTTTTTTTGTCTTGTGGTATCACCGATTATTTCTTAATAATCTCCTCCCAGGTTACTTCCCATGTGATTCTTGCTCCCATCTCATTGACTGTCTTCAGGCACAGCCACATCTCTGTCTCTGACTGGGTCTCTACTGATCTTTGAAAGTCTTCAAAATGGACAAGAAAACCCAAGCATTTGGTCTGAAGAAAGTGAACGAAAATGAGAACAAATAAACAGTGTATGTATCCCACATGGTGAATTGACCTGATATTTTATAAAACTAGAGAACAGTATCTTAATACATAATATATCTTACAAAATATTTAGAAAATAATAATCTCTCCCCAAATATCACCTGGTAAAATAAAGAAATAAAAGATTTATTGTATATGTATCCTAAGTACCTCTGTGTTTCATGAGAATTAAGCACAAGCTGAGTTCAGTATAAGGTCTCTTTTTTAGTACGTTCAATATACACATCCATACCAGTGAAAACCATGTGGAAAAGCATACATATTACCAACATCCATCAATCTCACTTAATGATACCTACCATTCTTACACTCCACTTAGATCAGATCAGTAAGTTTAGGTTTTACATAAGAAGTTAGGTTATGTAGTACTTCTCCTTCTTTGCCTGGATTATTATATTTAATTAAGTGCTTTCCCATTTCATTCATGTAGATGTAAATGAGATGATTTCCTTTTTATGTCAAATGACATTCCAAAAAATTAAAAGTGGAGAAAAAAATGTAAGTGTATTGAAGAAAGAGCACTCTTGAAAATTGTTCATGGGAAGATAGGTTAGTACATCTACTATGGAAAACTGTATGCGGATTGTAAAAGCATAAGGAAGTATAACTCTCATATGATGCTTCAGTAGGGTACAAAGTCATCTGATATAAAAACCTTTAACCTGAAGAGATACCCTTTCATCTTGATTGCAGCATTATGCACGAGACAAGAAATCAGTCTAAGTGCCCAACAATAGATGAATGACTGTGAACGCACTTCATTTCTTACATTTTATATTTAATTGATTTATTATGCTACTAAATAGGAAATTATAAATAATTTTGTAATTAGACTCAAATGCAAATAAAATTTGTAATTCAATACTACTTTATGCATATTAATATAGGTCTGATTTAAAGGCAATCTACATACAGGACTGTGGCATCACCATATCTGGGTCAAATAAAAAGAAGCCAAGTATATCTGCCATCTATATAAATTAGATAGACATGGTATAATTCTAGCTTATTTTCCCTGTGTTTCTACTCCCATGATTCTTTCACTTTCACATAAGAGCCAAACTGGATTAGGGTCACATTCTATTCCTGTAGGGCTATATGTTATTTTACATGTGTATGTTTTGTGTCTGGACCAGTTTTATACATAAATTCATATTGTCCAAGGATTAAGACTTAAACAGGGGTTTACTAGGGAGGAGGCATTGCTTGGTTCTGATTGCTCTTTGAATCTGATAATACCTCATCTTTCAGAATGATCAGTTGACACTACATTTTTTTTTTGTTTCCTATCTTATCTAGCATATAAGTCATACATCCTGAGCTGGGGAAGATCTGTAGAATTCATTATACTTGAAAATCCTCTGTGCTTTTTCCAATCGTGGTCTCGACATCTCTTGCTCATAGAATCCCTCCTCTCTCTCATCGATTGGACTCCTGGGACCTGGCCACAGATCTCTGCATCTGCTACCATCAGTCACTCTGCTGACTCTCCATGGGAGACCATGCCTTGGAGGAGGTGGGAATGGGGGGTGAGTTGTGGGGGAAGGCTGGGGATGGGAGGAGGGAGGACAGGGGAATCTGTGGTTGATATGTAAAACGAATAGAAAATCTCTTAATAAAAAATAGCAAAAAAAAAAAAGAAAATCCTTAGTATTATATACATTTGTATCATTGCTTTTTGGTAGCAATCGAAGAGCTAAGGCTTAAAGGCAACATTTAAAATTAACAATTTATGTAAGACTCCTTTAAAAAAAACCTGACTCAACAGTCCTCTTATATTTTTATTTTTATTTTTATTTATTTATTATTTATTTATTTATTTATTTATTTATTTATTTATTTATTTATTTATTTATTTTTGGTTTTTCGAGACAGGGTTTCTCTGTGCAGCTTTGCGCCTTTCCTGGAACTCACTTTGTAGCCCAGGCTGGCCTCGAACTCAACAGAGATCCGCCTGGCTCTGCCTCCCGAGTGCTGGGATTAAAAGCGTGCGCAACCACCGCCCGGCCCCTTATATTTTTATTGCATTGAGTTATTGTGTATATGTACTGATGTATGTGTATGTGTCTGGGCACATGTGCCCACTAAAAGAACCTGTGTAGGTAAGAGGACAACTTGTAGGGATAATTTTTCTTCTTTCCCTATGCTAATCTGGAGGTTTGAACTCTGGTTGCCTGGCTTGCGAATACATGCTTTTACCCACGGAGCCATATGACCACATTATATATATATGAATGAGAGATTTTAGGGCTTCAGTAGCTGTACCATGTGGTAAGAAATTTTCATAAATGGAGGGTTAAACAAAGTTATATTGAAAAATTTACTGCAGGACTAAATAGAATCATTGTGTATGAAAACATCAACATGTCTGTTACTTGAATTTTGAACCCTTAGACTTGCTCCATTCCTTCAAAAGTGGCCTGTCTTCAGTATTTTATTATAGACATGAAAGACTGAGCAATATAGTCTAAATTTCATATTTATCGTTTGATCAACTTGCCAACTCTAGGGTAATGGGAAATTCAATACTTATCATTATAGTTATATATATATATGTATAGATATACATATATATATATGCTACACAGTTAAGTATTACTCTGATGATGACTTTGAGAAAGCATTTAGTGAAGGAAACTATTAAAATTATTACAGCGACAATATTGAAATATAAAATAATATTGATCTTATTTTAATTGAATAATACATAAGTTTTCATAGTTCTATTAATTCTCACTCATCAATCTTAATGGAAGATACATAAACTATGTCAAGAAATTAAACTACATATTAAAATTAAAGCTTAATTATATTTCCAAGTTTTATTCAATTGTACTCAATGATTACATGAAATCAACTCATGTAGGATTGTGGAAAATTTGTTTACCTTTGAGAAATTTTCTTGTTAAAAATGAGCATTTAATGTAATAGGTATGGATTTCATATTATTACTCCACAATTATATTAGACAATCAAAATCTTATGGTGCATTAAATCATGAGGAACAGTGTAAGAACATTCATTTCATGTACTCTAAGGTGAGTGATCTCTCTATGTCTTTGTTGTACATTTGTAAGGAGCCATTTTGTTAGTTTTGAGTCACCTGATGCTTGGAAAAGTAGAACAACATATGATCCATAATCTTTCTTCTTCTCTGTTCCATATGATATAATTTTACTATATTTAAATTAAGATTAATTTTGCTTTCATAAACTTAATTTTCATCAGCATTACATATTACTTCTGTCCTTAGGTCCATAAAGACATTTCACCCTTGGAAATCCTTCAAAATTTAGCGCACCGTCTGTCTTCCATTTGTAAAAGATTTCCGTTCTTTCCTTCTTTGTTTTGTCTCATTCTTGTTTACCAGCTCATTCATTCTGTCTTCCAAAAAAAAAAAAAAAAAAACCAAACCCAATTTTAGTGTGTTTAATTGCACCTTCAAGTGTTTGCTAATTGGTCCTTTCTTTTCCTCCTGTAGCCAGCACTCGTGTGGCTACACCTCCCCAGTTCCTGATTCATTATCATTTTATTCTATTTCTTTTTATTCTGTGGACCTCAAACCCAGTCACTTACTGCTGTACCTGACAGATTGAGATTTGAAAAGCAAAGTTCCGGCACATGGTCAAAAGTCATAACAGAAAGCCTGAGCATTTCCGAAAACTCGATTGATGAGCTAAGCATGTTAGGGATAAGGAATACTAAGAGTCTTTGTCAAATTGTTGAACTTAGGATTCAGAGTCAGGATTCTTTCTGTCTCTCTGTTTCTAATTGTGGCATATTACTTCTTCAACTCGGTATTATTATTTGAAATTAAATAAGACAAGTCCTCCTCCAAAGGGGGGAAAATGCTATGCTTTTCATTTGGGATTCAATTTCATAATCCGCAAGGTAGAGTAATTCTTCCTTTCGTTAGCTACCTCAGCAGACAGCACCTGGAAGGTACTTTTCTATTTTACGGCAGCTTGCAGCCTGATTAAGAGGGCAAAAGAGTGTGTGAGCTGAAGCATTGATCTTATAAAGAAGGCCTCAGGCTGTTCCATCTTCAGTTTAGAGCAAATTCCACATAGTAAACTGGATGCATCATGCATCAAAAGAAAGAGAGTCACAAATGATGAGAATCATATTTTTCCCTATTCTGCTTTCAAATTAATTAGTATAAAAACTACATATAAAGCCACGATAATTATATAAACATGGAGTAAAGCAATCTGCTGCAGATTTTTGATCATCTTAAATGTGGTCTTCAGCTAAAAATTTGTTTGTTACAAATATTTTAAAATATGTAAACTAGCTATGCTTAATATGATTCTAGAACATACATTATCACCAAAGAAAAAGTCTAACAGGGCCTAGAGGTGATATCCAGTGGTAGAGCTCTTGCCAAGTATTCCTACAGCCCTATATTTAGTCTCCCCCACCACTCAAAAGAAGAAAAGGAAGACAAAGAAAGAAAATAGGTTTACTCAAATATTACACAGCAAATTCTAAAGAAAAATAAGCCTTAATTTTACTTTAATTTATAATAGGCTTAAGACAAGAAACTCTAGTATAAATGTCTTACTAGAGGGTACAAATGCAAAAGTATTGGGCCTTTTACTTTTATAATGTTTGCAGTTCTATTTTGGCACTCATGACATGCAAAAATTTAAAACATAAAGAATAAAACCAGCTACTGTTTTCCTTAGAACAAACAGTAAAAACAAATACTTAAAGAAAAACTTCCCTCATGGAATAACACTAGATGGTACCCTGCTCTGCTCTCCTGAAGATATGGAGCCTTAAAATAATTGAGTTTTACCTACGATGTCCAGAAATTTCTCTAAATATACTGGAGTGGAGCAATTCTGACACAATAACATGTGCCACAAACTACCTAGGGCTGTAAATGCGCCACCAGTATAAATTGTTTGAAAAACAGACTTGGGCAAGTATTTCAGGGAAAGAAATATTGAAGGGCAGACCTGCTAAATCAAAAGAAAGAAATGGCAATAAACGCCATGCTGCTGAGTCCTTGTGAGATTTACTGCAGATTCTCACCCTACAACAAACTCATTTTTTTCTGTGAGAAAAATGAAGTCATTATACTGTATCATGCCAAATCTCATGAAAGACTATGAAAAATAACAAGGAATGATTACTTTCTTCATGGAGCTCCTAAAGGTGATTTTGCAAATAAGTATATCATTGAAATTCCCCATAAACTTTATTTTTAGAAGCTATTCTGAAACTTTCAACAATTTATTTTTTATGTGTTGTAAAATACAAGTTATTTTCCTCATTTGGATTTCTTGCATTTGTGTATATTTGAAAGAATATTTATAATTTTTCACTTTACGTATTATGTAGAGTGTTATTATTAAATGAGGAAGACACAGTCAACTCCTTCCCAAATAGTTACACATTTACTCTTTTTGTGATAAACAAAGTGTATGTTACTGTTTTTCATTCTCAGCCTCTTGGTCCATGGTTTTCAAAGCACACTCATTTAGAATGAATGAGATAACAAGCTCAATAAAATCAAGTCAACTGGCATTTGTCACAAAGTGGCCTGTGTCAATGTCACTATAACAACTATAAAATTTTTGGGAATTTTAGCTATAACGCAAATTTTAAAAATTATTCAAATTCAATGGTTATTAGTTATATTTTCTGCCCTGCTCTATGTATGTATATGTATGCAGATACTTCAACACTGCAGCTTTCCTTACAAATAATTAAGAAAGAAATGTGCATCAAGACCATTTATTTTAAATTGAAAATATTGAAATTCATGTTAAATGCCCTTTGCCCCTTGTGTTGTCTAGTATAGACTCAGGGACTCAGTGTTCCCCTCTCAGACTTTGCTTGGGTCCACACCCAATAACTGACTCTGTGAGGGTTAGCTGAAGGCAGCATATCTCTCCCTAGACAAGGTAAGCTCAGGACTCCTTCTATGTTTGAAGAACACATAAGGAATATACATCAACTGGTTCTCTCTCTGCCCATCAATTGGGTGATCCGTTTGCCCATTCTTGATGTTTATCTCTCCTAACTGAATGGATGCCATGGATGGTTCTTAATATTCACTTGAAGTAACAAACTGAGCCTACTCCTCAGAGGATCTTATTTACCCCAGTGACATGCTTTAAATGTGCATGTTTATTGTTTCTACTGACATATTTCTTTGTGAGCCATATCCCTCCTGTTTGGATCAATTAAGTGATGCTTAAAAGAGGTTTCCTGTCTAGCCCATTCCCCTACACATACTATGCCTCATACTGCTAGAAAAATGTAAAATATCTTGTGTCCCTCATTTCTCTTTATTCCCTAAATGGTCCTGAATGATTATAAAATTTAACCTAGTATAAGTTGCATGCCAAAACTTTTTTATTGTGCCTTACAGTTCCAGGCTGTAACTTGTGTACATTGTGTTTAACTTATCTAGCTGTTTCTTGCTCTTCAAATGCCTGCTTCCTGAGACCACTGTATATTTTTCATTATCTTATCATCCTAAAGTTCAATTTATTTGTTTTTTGCAAAGTACCTACCATATTTGGCTCAATGAAAATCAAGCATTCTCTATCAAGGACGAGTCTTTTGAATTTTCTAGCTATTGGTTTGTATCTTTTTCAAAGATTGGCAATTTATGGTTCTATAGTTGTTACAGGCCAAATGACCTAATGAACATAAATAAATATTACAAACTGCCCTATTTCTTGTTTAATTATAATTATTAGTTCTAGAGTAACATTACAGTGTTTTTACACTAATATTTTAAGCTATTTGATAAATACTAATTCTAAAAATTACAATCAATGGGCAATTTTTTATAAAATTTTGAAACTTTCTAAAATTGAAGAGAATGGTATAAGTGAAGAAAATATTCGATTGAAATAACAAAATTATTCCTTATAATCATTTTATACAATTCAGGATTAACATAGGAGAAAATAAATTCTAAAAGAAATCTAATGTCATTCTCATAAAATATGAGCCAGTTAAACAAGAACCTCACAAAAATTCACATATTATATGTTCTACATATGTCATTGGTTGATCTGAATGAACTATTTCTTGTCTGAATTCAAACATGCATATAATTTAAATGAACAGGCAGTACTTGGGTGTTTTATGGGCATACTTTAATATTCTTTCTTTTTCCAGAATAATATTTTTTATTGATTATTTGGAAGTTTCACATCATGCACCCTGATCATACTCATTTCACAGTCCCCCAAGTTCCACATCCCATCCTTGTGATCTCCCCCAAAAAATAAGAAGAGGAAAAAGAAGGAGGAGGAGGAGGAGGAGGAGGAGGAGGAGGAGGAGGAGGAGGAGGAG
>CABHPR010147549.1:0-12743 GCA_902168415.1 Peromyscus melanophrys
GATTTGCTCAGCGAGGCAGGCTGAGGGTTTGATTTTCTTTGCCTGAGATTTAAACCTCTCCCCATGACCATTTGAGGTAAAGTACCTCTCAAAGTTCCAAGCACAAGACCTTTCTCTGCCCTCCCAGCTCAGGGCCCTCCTCATGTCCTCTATGTACAAACTACTATGAGGCACTCTGCACATGCTCCTTAAATGCTATCTCCATTCTGTCTCTCTCCATTCTTTGTTGAAACAACCCAGTGTCCAACTGACTAGCTGAGGAACAAGTTCCAGAAAGATGAGTTCAGAACGAAAGCCCACACAGGAATGTGAATGCCTTGTTTTATTTCCTGATTCCATTTCCACGGTGGAATAAAATGGCTCCAAATAGAGGACTGAGATTGTCACTTTTCTATCAATAATTGTCCTGAATTTGTCTACAGGTCTCACTTCTTTCTGTGTCTGGGCCTTTATATCCTTAAGGCTCAGCCTCTGATGTGGGACAGGGAGACATACACGCCTCCAAGGCAGCTGGTATGCAACATGAGAGGAGAATAGAAGAGAGATGGAGCTAACGGGGCAGGGGAGGGAATATCACACTTCCAGAACCCCAAAAGGGCAAGAACTGTCAGACAAGAGCATGGATGCTGGGCTGGAGAGATGGCTCAGCAGTTAAGAGCACTGGATGTTCTTCCAGAGGACTCGGGTTCAATTCCCAGCATCCACGTGGCAGCTCACAACTGTCTGTAACTTCAGTTCCAGGGGATATGACACCTTCACACAGACATACATGCAGCCAAAACCCAAATGCACATAAAGTAGAAATGAATTATTTAAAAAAAAAAAAAAGCACTGATGCTTCTAAAATTTTGAAGTATTCCTCCTCCACACACACACACAGGCACTATAATGTCTCCAGCACATCACAACCTAGACAACTCTGGCCTCCAGGACAGCCAGGCTTTACTCTCCCCTGCCCCTTTCTTCTCTCCTCTTCTCCCCTCCCGTTTTTCGAGACATGGTTTCTCTGTGTAGCCCTGACTGTCCTGGAGCTCTCTGTAGACCAAGCTGGCCTCGAACTCAGAGCTCCGCCTTCCTCCTCCTGAGTGCTGAGATTAATCTCTCTCTCTCCTTTCTCTCTCTGACAAGGTATTGCTATGTAGCCCAGGCTGGCATGAAAATTTAAGATCCTCTTGCCTCAGCTTCCTGAGTGCTGGGATTTACAGGTATGTGCTACTGTGACTGGTCTCAACCCCAGGCTTTCTTAGGATTTATCACTCACCAGCCCTCCCTACTTGGACTGGGGAAAAGCATAATGCTACCTACAGCCTTCATGGCCTTGGTGATGTTGCCCAGGCCAAAGCCCCCAGATGCAAGAAAGGATACAGCATGTCTTGAAGGGGTAGCTGGGCTGGGAAGGCGCTGGAGGGAAGGCCCTCCAAGGAGGCCTGCAAAGTCTGGATTGTGTTGTGGTCAGTCAGGAGACCCACATTCTGGACCTATGAGAGAAGGGACAGGAAAGACAGACCATCTCTAACTGTCCCACACCACCTATATTCTTGACTTCCCAATGGCTTAAGTGACCAGAGCTTCCACCCTCCACAGAGAAGATGGTCTTGAGGGTCTAGCCTCGTATAACTGCATAGCATCCTTTTTCTACTCACCTGCAGGAAGAAGCCATGCAGGGCCTTGAGTGTATCACTTGGGAGAGCTGACAGGTCAGTCAAAGCTGCACCTTGCAAAATAAGACCCACCTCTTCACGAGAGAGGACGTTGCTGCTCCGGTACTGCACAAACTAGCCCAGGAGAAAAGCCCCAAATGTCCGTAATTAGAGGAGATGCCGTTTCTGTGCACTGCTGTGCCCAGCACTGAGCGGGGAACATCATTCTAAAGTCCAGGGTCCTGCTTTTAAGCTCTGCACTGGTGAGAATGGGTGGGGTTGTCTCATAGGAGAACAGAGCAAATGAGGTAGACTGCGGTCCTGGGAGAGCTGGCCTCAGTGACTTCTGGACATCAAGCTGCCTCCTCCCGTAGCCTTGGACTGCAAACTCCTGGCCAAGATGAACTGAGTGTGGTTCCTGTCGCCTCCCTAGGTGCTCTTGACCCTCCTACACTCACCTCACCTCCTACACTCACCTCACTTCCTAGACTCCTGCCACCTCCTGCCTACAGACCCTTTGAGCTTCGGCTGAAACATCACCTACTCTTTACAAGAGCAATTACTTTTCTCTGTGTTTTCACCTCTGGTTTGTTTGTGGGGGAGCTTCACTGTCACCCATGAGCTTGTTCCTTTGTTCTTTATTCGACAAGAATTATTATGTGCCAAATACTCTATCATTCAAAATGCCAAACTTAATTATTCATTTGCTTGTCTTTCTCCTTTCCTAGAATGAGGGACCTCTGGAGGCAGAGTATGTGAGTGGCTCTGCCACATCCTTAGTACCTAGACCTGTCCTGTGGCAACAACCCTGGTCATTGTTTCACGAAAGAAATAAGACAAAATGTGTCCTAAGGTTAGATGTAGCTATTCACAGGAAGTCCCTGGGCAGGTCTCTTGTAGAGTGAAAGCTACCCAACTCCTCTGCTCCTTGATGATTAGGGTCACCTAAAATACCCTCATGTTTTGGAGCTCTTTAGCAGCACCCTGCTGATACCTCCCGACCACAGGACTATCCTTTCTGCACTTACCACAGTCATAAGTCTTAATATCTCAGGTCTGAGGAAGGCATTATCTCCAGCATCCAAGAGGGTGAACAGCAAAAACCGATTCCAGGGCTGGGAGGCCACATGGAGTGCTGCAAGGAACATCAGTCCTCAAGTGGTTAGCGCTGTTCTTCTAGAGACCCAGCAGCATGCCCAAAGAGGAGTTTCTCCTATTGGCTTAAAAAAAAAAAGGCTGCACAGTTGCAGGCAGGAAATTAGGCAGGCTGGGTTCGTGAGGTCTCTTGCCTGGACTTCTACCCACCTATATGGACTCTCAGTGAGAGTCTGTCCCCAGACTAGGAGAGGTAGACAACTGGAAGGTGTCTGCTACTTCACAGCACTGTGACTGGGTTAGGCATAGTGTCCGAACACGCTGACACTCAGTGCCCACATCTGTACAATGGGCGTGACGGTGTCCTCCACAGTGCTGTCAAAGCACTGGGGCAGGAGGATAGTGGGGTTCATTCCCTCCAATCTTGATCATGGGAAAATGAGAGAATAAAGAAGGTTTCTACCAAGGTCGGGGCTCCTGGCATGCAGGTAGTCAAGCAAGGCTTCCAGACAGCCAACACAGGCTTGAGATAACAGAGGGTCTTTCTGGGGGAGAGAAAAAAAAAACAGAATTAGGGTCAGGATTTATTTGTTTTTCTGAGACAGGATCTCATGTAGTCCAGTCTGGCCTCAAACTCCAGGATCAATATGTATGTATGTATGTATGTATGTATGTATGTATGTATGTATGTATAAAAGCACACCATGTGAATGCAGTACCCACAGAGGGCAGAAAAGGGCATTGGATCTCTGGGAACTGGAGTTACGGATGCTCGTCGTCAACCATGTGAATGCTGGAAACTGAACCCAGGTCCTCTGCAAGAGGAGGGAGTACCCGAAGCACTGACCGCCTCTCCAAACCACTAAGTTACCTTTTTTGAAAGAGTGATTTGTTTTAGAAAAGGAAATGGACCCTGGGACCCACTAAAAGGTATCTAAAAGGTATCTTCAGTATATCTAAACCAGTAGGTATCAATTATTTTTTAAACATCAGAACCTTCATCCAACAAAACTTTAAATTCTCACAATCACATGAAAAAATTCACTATCGCCAGTCATTAGGGAGATGCAAATTAATACTATGAGATAGTCACTACACCCAGCAAGAGCTAAAATTAAAGACTGACAACCCCGTGAACCTTTTAGAAGTTTTCTCTGCCCTACGGCAGAAGAATCAGAGTGACTTAAACTGTAAGACTCATGTGCCATTGTGGTATTGAAAATGGAAGGATTGTGTCAGAAATAACCTGAACAACCTTCAAGAGCTGAAAGAGGTCCTTGGGAAGAGTTCACTTCCCCCTATGAGCTCCCAGCCTGGCTAACACTGATTTTAGCCATGTGGGTCCAAGTGGAAACCTCAGTGACCGAGCTCTTGCTTAGTGTGTGAGAACCCTGGGTTTGATCCCTAAACTACACAAAGACACCACTGACCTAAGTAGTGAGTTCACCCAAACTTCTGACCTATAGGACTATGAGGGGGCTAACAGGACTGTAGGGGGTGTTTATATCACTATGGTTTTGGTAACTCATTACAGAGAAACAAACAGATCACTAATACATCATTTGACCCAACAGTCCCATTTTTGGGTATTGACCCAGAAACCTTTATTTATCCACATACAAACGTGTAGTATAGTAGTAAGAGCTACTTTCTTCAGAACTGGGAGTGGTGGTACACACCTGAATCCCAGCACTGGGAGGCAGAGGCAGGAGGATCAGGAATTTAAGGCAAGCCTGAACCACGTAAGACCTCGTCTCAAAAATATTTTTTAATTTAAGAGGGGGAGACATCCGTTCTGCTTGGCTAGGATCCATTCTCCCTTGAAAACAGTTTTACTTTGGAGAAGCATCCATCATCTCTCATGTTCAGTCCATGTAGGCTGCACAGAGTCGACCATATATGTTCCAGCTTCCAGGAGGCATTAACCAGGCCAAGCTAGCATGGTGATTATACCCTACTCCAAGCTAAGGAGACTCAGTTCCAGGAACTTCAAGGAGAGAACTTCTTTCCATTAAGGGTATCAGCCTGGAGCTGCTGTTCATGCAGCCCGTGAGAACAAATGGGACATCGAGGAGCACAGAGCTGAGCTAAGGGAGAGGTTCTCTAGCCTGAGACTCTGTGTTTGAAGCCATTAGGTACCTCACACTTCTCAGTCAGGAACCAACTCAGGCTTTGGCTATCATTGCTGGGTTTTTGGTTTGGTTTGGTTTAGACAGGGTCTCAGATAGCCCAGGTTAGCCTTGAGTTCTCTATATTCCGAGGATAACTGTGATGGTTAACCTTGGTTTCAGCCTCACTGAACCTGGGCACACCTGTGAGGGGTTCTCCTGATTAGGCTAACTGAGGGGGAAGAAGTGTGGCGTCACCGTGGCCATGGCGGCCCCGCTGTAAGCAGGTCAGGGGGGCAGCTGCCGCTTTGTGCCTGCTGGCTTATGTTTACTAGTCAGCCCTTGTACGCTGTCCATCCTTCACTGGCATCAGAACCCAGTCTCTTCAGCCTTCCAACATGGCAGGAAGACCAGCGGCTCTTCGGAAATCCTCTAGGTATTCAGCGCTGGAATGGGCCCATGGATTAAAGTAGCTCACGGACGAAGCAGCTACTGATTCTCAGCTCTCCAGTGTGGAGAAGGCCACGGTTGGAATCAGAACTGTATCTCGAATGCCAATCTAATCGACCCCTTTTACTGCATATTCATTCTATCTGTTCTGTTCCCTAGAGATCTAGAATACAGTGATCTCTGAGCTCCTGGCCTTCCTGCCTCCACCTCCCGAACGCTGGGATTTCACGTATATGACAGACACAACGGCTGCCTCCAATGGAAACACTAGTCTCCCGAGAGGAAGCCATCTTTTCCTGCTGCCCTGAAAACAGGAGTTCCCACTGCCGGGGCCCACTCAGCCAGAGCCTTACCTGCACCAGGAGGTTCTGAAGCCCGATGAGCAGGGAGAGCGCTTGTGATGTTCCCAGTGGAGCTAGGACCGTGTTCTCAGGAGTTGACGTCTGTTGACCCCCTGAGGGCACCAAGGTCACCAAGGCAGAAGAAAACCTTTGCTGCAGGGTTGTCCGCAGGAATCGTAGGATGGCAGCTGGAAAGAGGAGACTCTTGACACCTGCTTCCTCCTCACTCCCCCATCTTCTACCCAGAAGGGGAAATGGTGCTGATAAATAATTATGGTCTGGGTGCATGGTCCTATCTCAGAATCTGAGGGGAAGGCTTTTTCTCCTGCTGGGAAGTCCATACCATACCTGACAGCAGTGCAGATTTTTTCTTTGGAAAGCTGAGAGCCTTCAACACTTGGCTCAGTTCCACAGATAACGTCTGATGAACCTGGCAGAGAAGTGGGGGGAAAGGGCTAAGCCCAATCAGTGTTCTGGAGACGTGGGTAGAAAATGGCCTGCCCACTTCCTGTTACACCTGTTATATCAAGACATCCTGACGTCAGGAGTGTGAGGAGGACAATCAAGCCTTCGCCTAGAGAACTAACTCCCCTCTGAAGTCATCCCAGACATCAACAGCCTCCAGGAAGCCTTCTTCAGCCTCATGTGTGGTTTGGTCTCCGGCTCTACTCACCTAACTTAGAAGACCTAGAGTCTGACACACCAAATCAAAACCTTGGCTCTAGCCAAGGGTAGTGGCACATGCCTGCTGTCCTCTTGAGAGGGGAGAATTGCAAGATTGAGGCCAGCCTGAATTATAGAGCGAATCACTATATAAATACAGTGCCAAGTCACTGCATCTCTCTCAACCTGCCCTGCTTTCCTCATCTATGAAATGAAAATAGTGCTTCCTGCTTTCGCTACCTCCAGAGTTATTTTAGAGACTGGTTCAGGAGCACCATAAGTAAACATGAGCCTAGTGTCCAAACTGAGAGCTAGACGGGGTGGTAGGTTCAAAGCCGGTCTGTTCTGCTCTCCTCCACCGGAACAGAAGCTGTCAGAGGGCAGCAACTACTACTCTGCTTGGCTCAGAGTCCAGCACAAAGCAATTCCTTAAACATCCTAGACTGAATTAGGACCATGGAGCTGGGTGGGAGCAGGTCGTCAGCCAGGTATATGCTGATGGCCAGGCATGGTCAAGAAGGGGGAAGGAGGGGCAGGCTTCTACCCAGGCACATCACCACAGAAGTGGCCCAAGCTCCTCACAAAGAAAAACAGGGAAGGTTTCTGTTCTGAATCAACCATGAGACAGTCACAGTGACACACACCTAGAAAAGCACATCTGGGAGGTACAGGCAGGAAGATGAGGAGTTAAAGGCCAGAATCAGCTACATAACAAATCTGGGGCCAGTCTGGGTTACATGATACCCTATCTCAATAAAATTTAAAAAAAAGAGAGAGAGAGAGACAGGCATGGTTATACATGCCTTTAATCCTACCATTCCAGTGGCAGCGGTAGGCAGGTCTCTGTGAGGTGGAGATCAACCTAATCATAGGTTGCTCATAGCAACCTACATAGCAAGCCCCAGGGCTACACAGAGGAATCCTGTTCTCAATAAATAAATAATAAATAAACAAAATCAACCCTAGGCAACCCCATGCAGGGTCTGCCTCAGCACATAACCACCATAGTCTGTCACTACCACAGGAGCCCAAACTGATTCCCTTCTAACAGATGAACCGTGGGGCCATCACTAGCTTGGCAGTACTGGGGTGCTGTGCAGATACTGTGGAAGCTCGGAGACGGACCTCGAGGAGCAGCTTGGGGAAGAGATACTTGAATATGAACTAGCGAAGAGTGGTGCTCACAAAGGACACTGGGCTGACAAGGACCTCCAGAAGGACACGAGGTTTTCTGTGCAGATGTCCGAGGCTCTCGCGTCCCCTGCACCCACTCCAACAGTGACAATGACAACTAACTGCTTGTGGCACTCTGCGTCTTGCCACTGGGCACTACAAGGTCACAGCTGGCTCCTGCCTTCTTGTCTAAACCCATCTATTTGTTCAGTCCCTCGTTCTAGCCACACACACCGGCTTATCACTAAATCCGTACCCAGGTCCTAATTGGTGCCTTTTTATATCTTTGCTCATACTGTACTCTGCTCTGGAGCACCTTTCCCCACCCCCTTTGCCCGACAGAGTCTTCCTTCAAGGCTTTACTTAGAAAACACATTCCCTAAGGCGAGGGCGAATGCCCTAGGCATTTTTATTTTTCTGTGCTCAGAACACAGCCTGACGTGGAGGTGATCCATTTGTGAAGAGTAATTTAAACCAAGCTGTCAGTAACCCTGACTCCCTCGATTCCCACTTTGTAGGTAAGAATTCTGAAACTCGGCATAGTTCAGTATTTTGCCAAGGTCACACAGCTAATATGTCACAGAGCTGGGACGGAACTCAGGACTTCTTTGAGTGCTGTCTCACGTCCCAAAGACATGGCACCAGACACTAACCTGCAAATTGCCATCGTGCTGCTGGGCAGAGAAGGAGGCAGTGAGCAGCCAGGCAGAGCAGAGCAGTGGAGTCCGGGGAGAGCCCACTTCTGTCCAGGTAAGCGCCAGCAGCTTCTCCAGAAGCTCAACCAAGGCGGTGCTGCTCAGCAGTACAGCAGCAGCTGCGAGGGAGCAGAGGGGTGGGGCAGCCGTCTAGCCTAACGCCTCTCTGGTGTCGAGTACCTACTGGTAGGGCTTTGAGCATATAAAAATAAACAAAGGTGGCTCGTTGAGGGGACTTAAGGAGCCTTGCACACTGGAGAATCACAGACTATCCGAACTGGAGGGTCTCATCATCGTCAACCACACACAAACACCTCGATATGTTTTAAGAAGAGAAACCCAAGGCCACCGAGGACCCCTGCCACTGGCCTCTTCAGTGCCTCTGCCTGGGCCCCTGTACCTCTTTTCTGGCTACTGGGTGTGGTCCTATGAAGACTCCAGTACAAGAAGTTGAAGGAGGGTTGCAGGATGGCCACATCTGCAGGGCTGCACTTCCCACACAGCTTGCTGACTGCAAGAAACCAGAGTCCCCAGGTAGCCTATGGCCAACAGCACTCCGCGGTTTAAGTACTCTTACACTTCACACAGATGTTGGCCAACAGCTGGCAAATTTCAGATGCCAGTCTCGGGGGAGAACACAGACATCATGGTACAGCCAGCGGAGAGCAGGACGGTGACAAACTTGAAGGGATGTTTGTTCACACCCTCCGTCTGTACAAGCCACATAAGCAACCCACAACCAAATGGCAACCCGAACACACTGTTAGGAGTTCACTTGTCAAGGGAATCCTCTCACGGTGCATGTGTCAGCCTGCTACCTTAGCAGTGGTCCTCACTCCCTGAGACCGCCCAGCCACTTAACCATCCCCGCTGCATTCCCAAGGGAGTTCTGTGACACTGGATGGACAAGTCCTACACTTGCTGTCCTCCCGGCTCTGCCCCCTCCTTCTTCCTTCCACCCTCTCTCTGGTTTTAAGACAAGCCTTGTGTATCCTGGACTAGTCGTTGATGATGGTACTGATCCTCCTGATCCTCCTGCTTCTGCCTCCCAAGTGCTGGGAGTACAGGTGCACGCCACCACTCCAAGCTTTCCTTTCTAAAACACAGAATCTTGCTGTACAGTCCTGGCTGATCTTGAGTTTACAGTCTTCCTGCCTCAACCTCTAGAATTCTCTGGTTACAGGTAGACACTTGTATCTGGTGTGTTCTCTTCCTTGTATCGCTTTCTTACTAACTCGACTCCTATTCAGCCTCCAAAATTCAGGTCGGGGATTCAAGTGTTGCAGGCTTTCATGAACTACCTATGCTGGGCCAGGACTCTTCCTCCACTTTCTCCTCCTCCCTCTCCTTCTTCTTCTAAGACAGGGTTTCTCTGTGCAGCCCTGGCTGTCCTGGAACTCACTCTGTAGACCAGGCTGGCCTTGAACTCACAAAGATCCTCCTGCCTCTGCCTCCTAAATGCTGGGATTAAAGGCATGCATCACCACACCCGGCTACGCTTTTCAATGGTGCTGCTACCTTTGAGTCAGCCATGTTCTTAATTCCACTAACCTCACTGGCTGAACTGGGGGGAATCCTCTTTAGTCTGTCAGAGCCCCATCTGAGCTGAACAGACATTTCCTTACATCTCCCCAGGAAGAGCAATGCAGCATTACAAACACTGTAGAACCAAAGATGACGCAGAGTGGAACAATTACATGCCCTCTGCTAGAGGTGGGTAAGATACGCAGTGAAGATTAAGCCATCTGAGGGTGGAGCATCCATGGAGAAATCCCAGGGTAGCCATCTTTCCCCAAGTGGGGTGACATGCTCCCTTGATGAATTTGGTCCACCACGTATGTGAGTACAGGGATGTCCCCCAAATGGGTGACAGACCAGACAAAACTGCAATCCCTGAAAACACATACGGAACGAGATTATAAGGAGCTGCAGTGAAATCAACAAAAGTTTAAAAAGAGAGAGTTGCTGCTGAGATGGCTCAGTGTGTCCAAGCACCTGCCACAAGGCCTGAAAACTTGAGTTCACTCCCTAGAACCTACAAGAAGATGGGAGGAGGGAACTGGCTCCACAGAGTTAACCTCTGACCTCCACACACATGCTGAAGCATGTCTGTGATCACATACAAATCATACACACACCGAATAATAATAAATGTCAGTTTTGCAGCTCCTTCCCTGAGTAATCAGACACACAACTGAGGCTGCCTAGAGGGAGCATGCCTGTTTAAGCAAGGAATAGCCATGTGAGAAGGCCCTGAAGATGGAACCCTCCATGACAGCCTCTGATTGGGCAAGAAAAGTGGATAAGAGGGAGGGTGAGATAGAACGTTGGTTCAGAAAGATTTGGCTTAGGCCAGACACGATAGCATGCATCTGTAATAACAACCAGTGTTCAAGGGGCTGAGGCAAAAACAGTTCCAAGTTTGAAGCCATCATGGGCTATCTATACAAAACAAAAAATATTCAGTCGGCAGATCATCTCTGTAACCATTCTGCCCAGCCGGACTGCTCGTTTGCATTCCTGACCAGAGCAGTCATGACACCAAAGAGCAGCGCTCTAGACAACATTTCCCTCTCATCCTGGAAGCCCCGCCCACCTCTCCACCACCATTCTGATCCTACCCAAGTCTCCTTTCACTTTATGGCAGCCACATCACACTCTGACTTCTCACCATCTCGTGGTCAACTGGGCAAGAAGTCTTCCCTCAACAGCATCTCTACTCCCGAAACAGTCCTTTCCTCTCTCAGACAAAAGGACTCAAGAACAGTGTGTAAATGTCTACTATATTTCACCTGTAGTTTTTCATGCTGTTATTCTTTGTCAGAATAATCAAAATCATTCTGGGGGGGGGGGGCGGGTGGGTGTGTGTGTGTATGCACACACATACTTGAGACAGGAGTTAGCATTTAATGCAGTCTAGGATGGCCCTGAATTCACTATATAACCAAGGATGATCTTGAGCTCCTGATCCTTCTCCCTCTTAAGTTCTGGGATCACAATAATAAAAAATAAAAAATACATATATTTTTTAAAAGTCTCTTTTGTTTGCTTACTTTTTTTTTTTTTCTGAGACAGGGTTTCTCTGTGTAGCTTTGGAGCCTGTCCTGGAACTCACTCTGTAGCCCAGGCTGGCCTCGAACTCACAGAGATCCGCCTGCCTCTGCCTACCGAGTGCTAGGATTAAAGGCGTGTGCTGCACCACCACCACCACCACCACCACCACCACCACCACCACCACCACCACCCAGCTAATAAAAATATTTTAAAAAAGAAAGATGCACAGAGAACTGTGAACTGGACGACCACAGATCTGAGTCAGCTGAGACAGGGAAGATAGCTGACCAGATACTGGGAAGCATGACCTGACACAGACTGTATCCAGAAGGACTTTGTGTGCCAAGCACTACACATCTACCCAAACACATATCTGTATCTACATGAGAGATGGTCCATCTTACCTACGAGCTTAATACAGGCAAGGTCCACACAGCTATCTATAGCTAACATGCAAACGTCTTTCTGACTTCACTAGAGCTGGTGCCTATCATACACTGATTGTTAGTTTGTTAATTTGGGTTTGGGTTTGTTTTTAGAGGGGGTGTCTCCCAAATATTCCTTTTCAATGAGTAGAGGAGAGCAAATGACGCCCCCAGGAACAGACTGACTTGTTCACATCTTCCAAACCCAGTGGGCCCCGCCATACTCAGCCTCAGGCCCGTGGGCCCTGTCTCAAGCAGGCAAGGCACCTTGGTGAAGCAGCTTCATGGCCATGCTGTCCAATTCTTGCTCCGGCTCACCCCTCAGCTGCACCAAGGAGAGGAGGTTCAGCAGCAGCGGCAGGTTCCCTGAGGCTACGAGAACAGGAATGGGCTGCTCAGAGAGCTAACTGACCTCAGCCCACCCACAGGTCAAACACCTCTCTGCCACAAACAGCCCTAAGGAAGGGCACTTGACTCATTTCTTCTCATGGGGAACATTAGTAGCTCATACACTGGATGTCAACTCTGGGTAGCCATTGGGAATTCATCACTTCACTAAAGTCCATGACAAAAACACATCAAACAGGGACTTTTGTTCCTATTTTGCAGTTAAGAAAATAAAGCACATGGTCATTTCCCACAGAGGTCCCACAGCTCCTGAAAGGCAGGGTGCTATGCTCTGAATGTTTGTAAGTCCCCAATTCCTATAATGAAATCCTAACCTCCAATGTGAGAGTACTAACTAGGAAGTGGGGCCACTAGAAGTTGATTGAGTCATAAGACACAGTCCCCATGAATAGGATTAGTACCCATAAGAGAGACTCCAAAGACTAGTCACTTGTCCCTTCCGCCTCATGAGGATACAAGGTGTCTGAACACAGTGGATTCTCACCAGACATCAAATCTGCTGGGATCTGGACTCGGGATTTCCCAAGACCTCTTGTTCATGAGTCACCTAGTTTATGGTGCTCCATTACAACTACCGAAACAGAGACAGATATTGAACACACATCTAAATCTATTTCCCATGGCTTTTTCACTTTGTGTGTGTGTGTGTGTGTGTGTGTGTGTGTGTGTGTGTGTGTGTGTGTGTGTGTGT
>CABHPR010147549.1:12753-30644 GCA_902168415.1 Peromyscus melanophrys
TGTGTGTGTGTGTGTGTGTGTGTGTGTGTGTGTGTGTGTGTGTGTGTTTCAGGGTTTCTCTGTGCAGCCCTGGCTATCCTAGAACTCCCCTTGTAGACCAGGCTGGTCTCGAACTCAGAGATCTGCCTGTCTCTGCCTTCCAAATTCTGTGATTAAAGGAATACTCCACCATATACCTGCCTATAGTGAATCTCTTGTAAAAAAAACTTTATTTTGTTTCGTTTTGAGACAGGGTCTATATCACCCTCCCTGACTGTCCTGGAACTCACTATGTAGACCAGGCTGACCTCAGACTCACAGAGATCCCCCTGCCTCAGTCTCTCCAGTGCTGTTACACCTGGCCTAAAATTTTTTAAATTTATTTGTTATCATTATTATTAGTGCTATTATTATTATTACAGTGTGTGTGTGTATGTGTGTGTGTGTGTGTATGTGTACGTGCACACGCGCGCACGCGCACACACACGTAAAATAGGGGGAGGGTGCAAGAGCATATGCATGGAGATCAGAGGACAACTTCATGGAATCAGTTCTCTCCTTTACATTACAGTCCAACTCGGCTTGGCAGGCTGTTCAGCAAGTGCTTTACCTGCTGAGCAGGTTCACTGGCCCAAACCTTACTGTAAACAGTACTGTCATCCAGACACACTTTGTTCTTCGCTAGGAAGGAGGTGCTTGGACCCTCAGAACTCCAGTGTTCTTTCAGGACTGGACCTGGGAGCCACAAACCTCTTCCCACTTGCCCTTGATGGCTCAGAAATTTAGTTTAAAAAAAAAAATCAGATTCTTGGGCCAGGTGTGGCCATGATAGCCTTAATCCTAGCACTCAGCAAGCAGAGTCAGTGAATCTCTGTGAGTTCAAGGCCAGCCTGGTCTACAAAATGAGATAGATCTAGGCCAGCCAAGGCTACCCAGGAAGACCTTTTTTTTAAAAAAAAAAAATCAGATTCTTGAGCCAGGTGGATCTCTTTGAATTTGTGGCCAGGCTGGTCCATATTAGACCTTCTCTCAAAAAAAAAAAACCAAAATCAAATTCTCAAAGAAAGAAAAAATTCCAGCCTCTTTAAAAATAGCTAAAGACAAATCAACCCTAATTTTGAGTTTCTTCATATTGAAAAGCCAGCTTCTGTGACTGCTAGCATATCCTCCTGGAGCTCACTGGGGATTCAACACATCACAGATCCACCCTACTCCCACAGCCCTGCTGGTTCCCCAGCCTCCTCCAGATTTCCACTTTCTTTTTCCCTCTGGGAGCTGCCATTTTTTGTGACAAACAGCTCCAAGCACATGCTGTGCGTGGTAGGGACTGGCCTGATTTTTCTTCTGTTGCAAAACCTGATTCTCTTTCTTAGAGCACACTCCACCAAAATAGAATGGTCTACTCTGCGTGTCAAAACACGTCCGAGGAAAACTGACCTCCGGAGGTGGGAGCTCCATACTCCACCAGCAGGCGCTGCAGGATGATCAGGAAGTGGCCTCGGATGAGACCACCCACTTCGATGTCTTCATTCTCCCGAATGAAGGTCCTCAGGACAATCAGTACCTTGCGGGCTGTGTCCATGGGACTGGAATAGACGAGGTCCTGAGAGCAGAAAGAAGCCGGAGCTCACTCAGAGAGCACACAGCCAGGGACAGGTAGACAGTGCAGGAAAGAGGGTCAGGGAATGCGGCCAGGTTGATGGTTTCACAAAAGCGGAGTGAAGTCTCTCTCACTTTGCACCTGATTTTGTACCAAATACCCTGGTGGATGCACTGACTCCTCACAACTCCTGGAGAACAGTCCCATCCTATTACACCAAGAAGCAAACAGAGGCTCTGGGACATTACACAATTGGCCCGAGGTCACATAAAGGTAGTAAGTGGCACCGGGGGTGTAAATGTAGGCCTCGGGACTCAGGGTACCTCTCTCTTGGAAGTATGAGGGTCAAGAAGAGATTGTTTTTAGGACCAGGAACCCGAGAACCAGAAGACTACACAGAGAACAGAGATGTCACAGGCCAAGGGAAGGATAGGCTGGGAGAGATTCAGGGTATGGGACAGGAAGTGAGGACCAGGTCAGGCCTCTTCTCGGCCATGGCATTTGCCCATCCCTGCCCCAGGCCGTGAAAGTCTTGGATTCAGGAAATGAAAAAGGACATTTCATTTTGTTTTGCTTTTGGAGTTATTTTAATGAACGTATGTTGAAGGCAAAACAGGCAGAAGGGGCACCAGTAGCTGTCTCTGATAGCTCCTGGCACCTACCAGCTCAAATACGCCAATGCCTTTGGACAAGAGAATGTGTCAGGCCAGTTAGGAGAGGGTGCTATGAATCCAAGGTCACACAGACTCTATACAGAGAGGCCAGCTCCCAGTGCAGAGAAACATGACTACAGGGCACTTCAGCCAAACAAATCCTGATGTGATGACCACTGGGCAGGCGGGGCAGGATGTGGAAGCATGAGTATAGGGCAAGGGCTTTAGAGAAACAATGACAATATCAGCAATTAGAACCTAATAACATAGGTGCTGCCCTGTTTTTATATCATAGCCATACATTTGTCTATACATTTTGTTTGTTTGTTTTTCCAGACAGGGTTTCTCTATGTAGCCCTGACTGTCTTGGAACTTGGTTTATGGACCAAGCTGGCCTTGAACTCACAGAGATCCATCTGCCTCTGCCTCCCAAGTGCTGGGATTAAAGACATGTGCCACCATGCCTGACTGTCTATATATTTTTACATCTTCCTGATAGCTCCTCCAGTTGGGTGTCACCCCAATTTTCAAATGGGGAAACTGAGGCAAATAAATTAGTTGTCTATCAGGAAAGTAGTAGAGAGTCAGAGGTGGTAGCTTACACCTACAATCTCAGCACTCAGGAGGATGAGGGAGAGGAATTTCTTGAGTGTGAGGCCAGCCTGGGCTATGTATTAATTTCCAGGCTAGCCTAGGCTACGGAATAAGATGGTGTTTTAAAAAGAAAAAGAAAACAGTAGAGTTGTAAATTCTGCTCTAGTGTGTGTTAATGAAGGGGAGAGGGTTAATGAGGTGGCTTTACCTCCATCACTTCATAGAGACTCAAAATCACAAGTTGGAGGGCTAAGGAAAATCTAGATAATTTCAGAGACAGATGTGTGGCACAAGCCTGAAACTCTAGAACTCAGGAGACGGAGATGGGTGGGTCCCAAGTCCATACAGCTCCCTTACTTTAAAGAATGTGAGGCTGAAATCTAAAGTCAGAATACTTTACTCCGGGTCAAGAGAGTAAAGGTCAAGCCTTTACTACCCCGTTGTTCGTTGCTGGTCCATCCCTGCCGCAGGGTCACAAAGCTGGTCCCTCAGAAGTCTGTGAGTTTTAAAGGTCTAAAAGGAAAGGGATTACGAGGTCTTTTTCGGCCACAGTAAATGCTGCATGCTGATACGTACCTCATCACATGGGTTAGTGAGAAGGTGTTGGGCGGACCCATGGCCCACTGCATTTTCAACTGTCCAAAGCTGTCCAGACTCAGAACAGAGCATCTGTGACAGCCTTGTGTTTCACAGCTAAACAATGTACGTGAAAGACCACCCGTGGATAAGAGTGGCAATTAACAGCTTTGTTTTCAGCTGTTAATTACCCATATCAAAACCAGAAATTGGTCCCAGCACATATTTTTAGACTTTATTCCCTCCTGTGGCTAAAAGCTGGGAAGAAATGGTGGGAATTATATGTGTGAACAGAAAACAATGTTGTTTCTTGCTGTTCTTTTCACCACTGATGTTTCTAGGATCTAATTTAGTAAGACTCAGTGACTGTGGTCTCCAGTCCTGGCCGTGATCCTTATTACACCTTGGGCAATTCTATTAGCATCTCTGACATGAACATTATCTAGCTCAGACTCAGAGCCAATGAGTAGTAAGTGATCATCTGTATGCGGTATCCGTTTAATATTCCTCTACACTAACTCCCAGCCCTCCTGCTATCTCCATTTCACCTGAAACACAGGAAAGCCTCCACTTCGCAGATCTCTAAACAGCATCTAGCCATGAAGGTAGCTCCTTCCTATTGAGCTCTAAGCAAAGGAAGTAAAAGCCTCCTGTGGCCTGATGCAGCCACCTCCAAGAAGAGATGAACAGGACAGTACACATCCAAGGACAAGGCCTGAGCCGGAAGGATACGATGGGGCACCCCACCCCTTCCTGAGAACACAGAATCTAAGGATTTGGTCTTCTGAGATTCACTTTCTCTTTGGTTTGCTTCTCCTAAGAGCTTATTTTCTTTGAAATTGGTGGCCCAGGACAGTTTTCAGCCAAAGTAGGTAGTCTCCACCCTAAGAAGGTCCAAACTGTGAAAGAAACTGGAAGAAGAGCTAATGAGCCACACCTTTTTCATATTCATTAGATCTACATGTTTACTTATTCATGAACTCAGTACTTCATGCGTTCCAAGCACACGTTCTACCACTGATTCACACTTCCATTCCCAGGAGCTCCATGTTAGACAAAACATGGTTGGCATTTTAAGACTGAGCTTGGAGTGGTCAGAAGTGGCGTGTAGACTTTCATCGGCATCGGCACACAGGTAGAAGGCTGCCAGAGTCTGGGATAGGTGAGACAACCCAGGAGAAACGCAGTGAGGGAAGTTCCTCAGGCAGAATTTTGCAGAATACCATCCTTAAGACCTAGCCAGGGCACAGGGAAATCTCCAAGACACTGAGAAGGAGCCTCAAGAGAAGGGTGAGGTGAAGGGTTCACAACATGCCCCAAGGTTGGGCGTGTTTGCATATGCCCGGTGGACACTTCCACTTAGCCAGTTCCAGGTCAAGATAGCCATTTCTGGGTCAAGGCGTCTCGCGTGACCAGGATCCATGACGTCACGTAGCCACGCAAGCGCGCAGCGTGCCTACGTCATCTACGTCTACCTTGCACGCCCCGCCTTTAAAAGCCGGCGCCATGTTCCCCATCTCTCTCTCTCTCTCTCTTTCTCTTTCTCTCCTTCTATACACACGTGTCTCCCCGTGCGGGCACTCACTATCCCTGTCCTCCAATAAACTCTATTAGTGGATTCTGTCGTGTTTCGTGACATTTCCTTGCAGGGTAACAGCGAAAATAACTAACATGAGGAACATCAAGAGATGGCATTCCTTAAACCCAGAATGTGCCGCTCAGAAGCAAGTGGACAGCCATCAATATCTACAGGTCACCTAAGATGATGACCAACAAGCCTGTGGTAATTAGTTACGGAGACACCCCTGTTGTCGTGGAGATGCAGTTTTCAGGAGCATCAGGGCCTGAAGCCAAAGGGCCGATCAGTTAACGAGATGGAGGTGAAAAGCTTGAAGTAGACAATTACAGTTGGGTTGTGCCAAGGAAGGAAATGAAACCATAAAGAGCAGGGACTCAGGAGCCCATAGGTAAAGGGAGAAGACCTTCAGAGCAACTAGAGCATAGTTATCGGGGCTTACACTTACACACTCACACACACACACACAAAACAATCTCTCTCCTCTTCTTCTTCCTCCTCCTCCTCCTCCTTCTTTTCTCCTTCTTTCTCCTTCTCCTCCTTCTCCTTCTTCCTTCTCCTCCTTCTTCCTTCTCCTTCTCATTTTTAAAACCCAGGCTGTCTTTAAACTCACTCTATAGTAGAGGATGACCTTGAACTACTAATTCTCCTGCCTCCACTTCCCAAGTGCTGGGATTACTGGTGTGCATTTCCATGCTTTGTTTATGCAAACTGGGATGAAACCATGGGCCTCCCGCCCGCTAGGCAAGCACTCTGTCAACTGAGTTACATCTCCCGAAGCCTGCCGTCTGTGAATGCAGAAATGAATGAGTGCACCCACCAGCAAAATGAGCAGGATGCTAGGCGTGCTTCTGAGCATCTGGAACAGGGCTGCTAAGTTGGCAGGAAAGATGGTCCGTCCAGGAGACGAGTCGTCATCTAGGTTCTCATAGTTGCACTCTTCCCAAGAAAACCAAAGTTCCAGGGCACGATGCCCAAACCTGCTCATCAGCCCTGGATAAACCAGGAAGAATCTGAGCAGGAGTGGGTGGTGAGTGTAGACCAGGTGTAGGTCTGAGATGCCCTCTAGGAATTTTCTGATCGCACTGATCACAGCCTGGAGGGAAAAGAAAGCAACTAAATATACTTTGCAGAGGGCCTGGAGACCCCAACAACGGAATCAATGGCTGAGGGAAACGTACTGGCATCTCAGCATCCCAGTCCATCTCCCTGCTCATCCCGATGGGCTTGGAGAGAAAACCCCACCCCACAGTGCTTGCCTTTTAACAGCAGTTCTCAACCAGGAGCGATTTGCTCCCTGTGTGATACTTGGTTGAGTCTGGAGACATTTCTGATTACCATGACAGGGGAAGTGCCACAGGGGAATCTACTAGGGAGAGTGCAGGAATGCTGCTAAATACCCTACAATGCCAGCAAAGACCCTCACAGGGGAAAAACCCAGTACAAGATAGAAGCAGTGCTAAGGCTGAGGAACCCAGCCCTATAGTGACACCTCAGTGTAATAGAATTATACATATAGTTATATTATATATATATATAAAATTATATTATACATCAATACGTCTGTCTGTCTCCTACCCTAGACTGAAAGGGCACCTAGGAGAGGGCCTGCCTCAGAAGGGAGAAAGCAGATGTGTGTTGAATCATTTACTAAATATTAAAGCCTCACTCCTTTCCCATGAAAAACAGATCAACATTCAGATTCCTTAGGTAATCTTGACAATAAAGATTAACAAAAAGGGATGAATCACCGGCAGTGGTGGTGCACACCTTTAATCCCAGCACTCGAGAGGCAGAGAGAGGCAGGTGGGTCTCTGTGAGTTCAGGCCAGCCTGGTCTACAGAGCGAGTTTCAGGACAGCCAGGGATGCAAAGAGAAACGCTGTCTTGAAAACAAAAAAAAAAGATAAAATAAATAAATAAAGTTACGTTCTGGTGCTAGGGACGGTGGTGGTGCACTAAGAAAGCTAAGGCAGGGGGATTATTTCATGTTTGAGCGCAGCCAGAGTTACAGCATGAGACCTGTCTTAACGCCTTTAAGTCAGGTTGTGGTTATGTATTATCATTTACATATTTATGTAAAAGTTAAGCTCAACAATGATTTTCTAAGTACAGAGTTTCTGTTTTGTGTGATGGAAAAGCCCCACAAACGGACAGTAGTATCAGGACATAGTATCATGAATGTAATAAACCAATATAATTAATGTAATTAATTAATATCATAAATATAGTTATTGAACAAATTCTGCAAATGTAATCAATGAATACCACAAATGTAATTAATATCATGAGTGTAATTAATATCTTGAATGTAATTCATGCCACTGAATTGTGAACTTAAAAATGGTTACAATTGCAAATATTATGTTCATTTAAAAAAATAAGGTGGAGTGTAATCACCATACATTATATGTGTTTATGAAATTGAAGACAGCGATGTTCTAAAATAGAAAGTGGTGATGGTGTCATGGGCCTATGAGGATGCTGGACTAAAGTCTATCAAATTGTGCAGACAGGCAAATTGTATACTATGTGAATTATTGTCAATAAAGATTTTATAAAATGTTAAAAACAAAAAACAAAAACTAGCCGGGCGGTGGTGGCGCACGCCTTTAATCCCAGCACTCGGGAGGCAGAGGCAGCCGGATCTCTGTGAGTTCGAGGCCAGCCTGGTCTCCAAAGCGAGTTCCAGAAAAGGCGCAAAGCTACACAGAGAAACCCTGTCTTGAAAAACCAAAAAAAAAAAAAACCCTATAGCTCCATGGTAGAGTGCTTGCCTGCCTTGTAAAAGGCTATAGAGTTTTTTTAGGTGTTATATGACATTATGGATTCAGGCCTAAAAGGGCAAAAGCCCAGAGTCCCATCCGCTTCCTTCTTGGCTCCCACACCAGCAGCAGTGTGAAGAAGACCTTGCTACACCATCAATCAAGAAGCCACTGAGAGATGGCTCAGAGGTTAAGAGCACTGGCTGCTCTTCCAGAGGTCCTGAGTTCAATTCCCAGCAACCACATGGTGGTTCACAACCATCTGTAATGAGATCTGGTGCCCTCTTCTGACCTGCAGGCATACATGCAGGCAGAACACTGTATACATAATAAAAATAAATCTAAAAAAAAAAAAAGCCACTGAGACAGTTCCCATCATGCCTTTCTCCTTTGTCTCTGGCATTCACAGAAGCCCAGAATCATCCCCATCTGGCTCAGCCCTTTGCTGTTCTCCTGTCCTGTCTAACTCAGTTCCTCAAAGTTTGTACTGTGTCCTCTGGAAAGCAGTTACTGAAAAAGTCTGCGTTTTCAAACTTCTCTGAACATCCCTTCCCCTCCGATACTTTGATTCTCCTCCAAACACTGGCTTGGCCTTTAGTCTCTCGAGAGGAAGTGTTTTCTGTCCCACCTCCCCACTTCCGGAACCCCGACTTCTAAGTTCTGTGACTTCCTCCCCGTTTCTTTCAGCGGCCTCAGCTACTCACGTCTGTGATCCAGTCCACTCGGGCCTGAAAACCTAAGTTCAGTCCCCGAGGTCCACACAGCGAGGGGAGAGAACCTACTCCTGCAAGCTGTGTTCTGACCTCCACCTGAGTTCTGCAGCAGGTGTTTCTAGCTTCTGTGCAGACTACATGCATGTTGTTACAGATATGCATGCAGGCAAAACATCAATACACATAAAAAAGATGTAGCAGGAACAAAAATATAAAAAACGTTTTTTATTTCTTTTCTGAAAACTGCTAGTGGAAGATAAAGAATCGAAGTTGGGGGTACAGCTCAGTGGTGGAATGCGTGCTGGCTTAACGTGAGGTCCTGAGTTTCATTCCTGGAACCAGTCTTTGAATCTGTTTCCTATACAATCTATCCTTGAGAGTAAGTGGACAGTCGATAAAGTATTCTAGTTAATACTGGGGTGGGGCAATGGTGTTTCTACCTGTGACCTCAGCACCCAGGCAGCGTGAGCAAGAGGACAAGAGTTCAAGGCCATCCTTGGCTACACAAGCAAGTTGAGCGAGCTGAGTTCCAAGCCCGTCTGAACTAAGTGAGGCCAGGTCTCAAAACAACAAAAACTAAACAAATGAAGAATGCTAAACTCAGGCCAGTGAGACGGCTCAGCAGGTGAATTTGATCCCCGGAACACACATAAGGGTAGAAGGAGAGAACTAACACCACAAAGTAGTCCCTGGACCTCCACACACGTGCTTCAGCATGTGTGCACGCACTTAACACAGACATCATGCACACATATACACTCACACAATGATAATCAAGTTTTGTTGTTGTTGTTGTTTTGAGACAGAGTTTCCCTGTGTACCCTTGGCTGTCCTGGATCTCACTCTGTAGACCAGGCTGGCCTCGAACTCACAGAGATCTGCCTGCCTCTGCCTCCCGAGTGCTGGGATTAAAGGCGTGCGCCATCGTCACCCAGCTAACAATCAAGTTTTTAATCTACAAACAAGAATGATAGAATTAGGATATTATTGTGTGGAAATCGCTAAGGAAGTAATGAGTGTAGACAACACTCACTGGAGGCTGCTGATAACCCACAAAGACAAGCAGTGGGACCCTGTGTGCTACACCGCACACAGCCATGTTCTTTATGCTTCTATTCCAATGAAACTTAATCTGTTTACATCACATTTGGACCAATAGCAATAAAAAAGAAACAACGTTAACTGTTGGCTGGGCATGGTGTTGCACTCCTTTAGTCCCAGAACTCAGGAGACAGGGGCAGTCAGATCTCTTAAACTTCAAGAGCAGCCTGATTTGCACAGTGAGTGCTAAGCTAGCCAAGGGTACATAGTAAGACCCTGTCCAAAAAACAAAAACAAAACCTTAATTGTTACCGTAGACCAGTGATACATCACTTGCCTAGCACATGCAGCACGCTGGGTTCAATACCCAGCACTGAAAAAAACAAACAAACAAGTAAACAGAGCAATAAAGATAATCTATGGTAGCTGGGCAGTGGTAGCACACGCCTTTAATCCCAGCACTCGGGAGGCAGACGATCTCGGGATCTCAAACTCAGGAGTTTGAGGCCAGCCTGGTCTACAGATCCAGTTTCAGGACAGCCAGAGCTGTTACACAGAGAAACTCTGTCTCAAAAAACAAAAGCAATATATATATTCTTAGGTAACGACTGAGAAGTTCACAGTCAAGAAATTGAAGTGGGCCTGGAAAGCTGGCTTAGCGCTTAAGAGCACTTCCTGTTCCTCCAGAGGACCCAGGTTCTGTTCCCAGCACCCATGGCAGATGGCTCACAAACATCTCTAATTTCTCCAGCTCCAGGGAATCTCACATCCTCTTCTGGCCTCCACAGGCAACCACACACGTGTGCTATACATTCACTTCGATACACACACACAACCATAAAAATAAGATACGTTTTTAAGAGACATAGAAGCAAACTTCTATGGAAAAAAAAATCAGTTATGAGTCAGACACTGTTCTCGATTTCCAGGACTTATAAAACAGTTAGAGAAAAATTGGACAATACAACTATAAGCATCATTAAAGTAGGTGAGAAGTTAAAAAAAAAAATCCAATAGCCAGGTGTGGTAGAGCATTTAATTCTAGCTACTTGGAAGACTGAGGCAGGAGAATTCCAAGTTTGAGACCAGCCTGTGCAATTTAGTGAAATCTTGTCTCAAAATAAAATAAGGGGGGGCGGGGGGAACTTCTAGGAATATAGCTGAGTAGTTGAACGTAGCATGTGGAAGGCCTTGGGTTTAATCTCCAGAACCTCCTCCTATACACAGACACAGACACAGACACAGACACAAAGACACACACACACACACAGACACACACACACACACACACACACACACACACACACAGATCCACAACCAGTCCAACTAACAACGAGCACTCAGTTTGATGAACTTCCGTCACAACTCTCTCACGGCACAGAGGTGGCACCAATGCCAGGCCTGTGTGCCCAAGAGAAAGTTATTTTCACTTGTTTCTTTTTTTTGGGGGGGGTGTTTATTCGAAGCAGGTCACCAGTCACCCAGGTGGGCCTCTACTGTCTTCATCTCACTAGCGTTACAGGTGTGATCCCATGTACTTTCACGTCTGTCTCCATTCTCTTACCTTTAAAACAGAAATAACCATCTCCACCCCCGGGGCTGTTGAGAGAACTAGCTGATTTTTAGGCTCACTGTGCTCAGCGCTGTCCTCCTCTCTTTCCCCACGGCACTTCACCTCAGCCTCTCTCTGTCACCCCTGTCTGCACATATCATCATGTTCCCCCAGTGCAGAGAGGTGCAGAAGGAGAGCCCCAGGCGTTCTGGCTCGTACCTCACCCAGTGCACTGTCCTTGTCCTGGCACATTGCCAGCAGATAGACGGAGGCTTTGCAGACCACTGGCGGAGGGCACTCGCCCTGGTCCTGCACAGACAAAAGGAAGCTCTGCACAGCCACAAATAACTCTGCCTCGGGGACAAACCTGTTGACCAAGAAGAGCCTGAGTGAGAAGGGCAGAGCGGCCAGGCCAGTGGAGCCTTCTACTCTGCTGGCCCCATCCTCCCTCAACTCAGTGTCCTTCCCCAGCATGCCCACAGCCTGAGGCTGCCATGCACACACAGTGTGTTGTGTAGACTTCCAAAGCATGCCACACATGTGCAATACAAATGCACTCAAACGCATGTGCACAGATGAACGTGCATACATACATGCATACATTCATTACACGGAACCGGGCTACAGATGAAAGCCCCAGGACTCACCACCAGCCATCGGCCCTGAGAACTGACCTGTCGTCATGGATGTGAGCCAGGTAGAAGAGGAGCAGGATGCAGTACTGTCTCTGGCGTGCGGCGACCTCCACATACTGGCGATCTGATAGGAAGGCAAGGCTTTCTGGGGTCCGGCTGCTGATCTGGGGCAACCCATGCTGCAGGAACTCAGACACTGCAGAGAGTTCTGGGAGGGAGCAGGCAGGGGAAGGCCACAAAGAGAACACAGGGAAGCAGGTAATGATGCCTGAGAACCATTGCATGTGGAGGCTACACAGGGCACCCAAGGGTAGTACCGAGGGAATTAGAGGTTCCTTTCCCCTTATGCAGCTCTCGGTCTGTCAGAAGAGACTGAAGTAAACATGTAGAAGGATACAGACAGCATTCACTCACTCACTCACTCACTCACTCACTCATTCACTCACTCAGTCATTCCTCTGATGTCTGTTCACTGAGTGGCCACTCTCGATCAGACTGTGAAACCTCTCGGAGCCCCCAAGGGAACGATTGATGAGACAAACAATTGCAGACAAATGGTCCGTGCTATGTTCCAGTGTGGAAAGAGTAAATCAGGCCACCTAGGGTGGAGAGGGCTACCTGAAGGGGCAGAAAATCATAGAGGATAAGCAGAAAACAGGCAGGGAAGAGAGAGAGAGAGAGAGAGAGAGAGAGAGAGAGAGAGAGAGAGAGAGAGGAGGGAGAGAGAGAGAGAGAGAGAGAGAGAGAGAGAGAGAGAGAGAGAGAAATGTCCAAGGGACAGGAAGCAAGGAGTTTGGAGACCCAGAGCCATAGGTCGGCACATTTCTGTTCAGTGTGAACATGTGTGGGGCATCAGGGACTATAGGATCAGGTGACTGCAAAAGATGTCATATGCTGCTTAAAGAACTTGAACATTAGCAGGGCACATTAGTACTTTAGCAGGGTGTGGTGGTACATGCAGTTCCTGTTACACACTGGCGACGTATCAGGATGGCACTCAGGTGGCTGAAGTAGAAGGGAAGACAGCCTGGGCTACATAGTGAGAGCCTCTCTCCAAACAAACAAAAAAAAAAAAAAAGGGGGGGGCTGGAGAGATGGCTCAGAGGTTGAGAGCACTGGCTGCTCTTCCACTCTTCCAGAGGTCCTGAGTTCAATTCCCAGCAACCACATGGTGGCTCACAACCATCTAATGACATCTGGTGCCCTCTTCTGGCCTGCAGGGATCCTCGCAGATAGAATACTGTATGTATAATTAATAAATAAATAAATAAATAAATCTTTAAAAAATCAAAACAAAACAAAATAGCAAAAGCCATTTGTATGTTCTCCTGGGAGCAGAGACCCTAGTTTTCTTATGGAACCTGTTTTACAAAGAAGCGTAGCAGAGGAATAGAAAATGAAAGGCTCTCAGAGCTTTTCAACTTTTGGGCAAGTTACCGCATTACCCTTACTTTCCACATTTCACCAAAGGCCAGCGACCTCTCCCCCCACTGTCTGACACCGCTCCACAGACTGCGAGGACCACGGCTGAAGAGCAGAGGAAGTAAGATGCTAAAACCTCCCATGTAGCTACTTCAGCAGTGAGTGGAGACAGGTTGGAGCATGAGCAATGAGAAGCGAATATCCAAGCTGAAGGCCAGCTGAGAGACCACATCCTGCTAAGGCCAAGTCCTAAACACACAGAGGGGATCCCCGAAACAACATGGTAGCACAGCCAATCAGGTATTCTAATTCCAATTCAACTCCCTTTCCGCCAACCTGCTCCGTAACAAGATGAGTATCCTTGAGCCTCATACATCCGCCTGCCTGCCCTCTCCTGTGATACAAACAGGAAAAGGAAACGAAGCTGTGAGTGTGGGGGTGAGTCGACTGCTCTCCCTGGCATTCTGAGGTCTGGCAAGTGCTCAGTGCCCAAGGGAATGGGTGAACGGGGTTTTCTTGACAAAGGAGGGGATGTAAGAGAGCAGCCACGGAGATGTGGTTGCCAACACAGTCTCTGTCACCACAGCAGAGGCACTGTGGTCTTCTCTCTGCAAGTTATACCTGAGCCGCAGACTGCTGGGAAACATGCAGCCAAGACCGGCCAGTGTAATGAAAGAATCAGGACCCAGGTCATGCGGGAAGTAATGAAATGCTCGCCTGGACTCCCGTCTGTCTCAGCACGGTGTGTGAGAAAGGGAACGGATGGGGTGGGGGTGGGGGGACACGACAGGGGAGTAGAGGATGACACAGAATCTTCATCGTGATAAAAGGAAGAAATACACTCAACACCAAGTCTAACCCACAAAGACGGGATAATGTAAGTGAGTACATAAAACATTGCTATACCAAATGAGAAGTCCAGAATAGGGGACATTCACAGGAAATAACACTGCAATCATTGTTTGACCTACCTGTGCCTCTCCAGGCATAGGAGAGAATTCAGTGAATACTCAACAAAAGAGAAGACTTCTAACATGAGGCCTACCTACACCCACTGTTCTTCCTGCCTGGGTCCTGCACGGCTCTCCTTTGGTCCCCTGTCTGGCACAGCCTCCTCTCTTCTGTCTTCTTCCATCCCTTTGCCCACTTTTATTTCTTTCACAGTGCTATCCATCCCTGACATTGCATCTAGTGTATAATGTCTGCCTTTCTCAGTGGAAGAGAACAGGGCTTTGTCTCCCCGGCTCTTTCAGCAGCACCTGGAATACAGGCTGGCACACCATGTATGCACAAAAACTACTTCATGAATGAATGAATGGACGGAGAAATGGAACAGACCATTCGAGAGACAGTGAGTCCTGGGCTGGGTGTAGAACAGCAAAGTGTTGATGATACAGAGGAGACACTTGGGAGAGAGGATTTAGACCAGATAAGCTTCACTGTCCTTCTCAACTGTCCAGAGTCTAACATCCCAGGAACCTTGGATCCCACCAGTTTCTCTACTGTTATCCCCTCTCCTTAGAAACCGGTCTAGAATTCCGTCAGGGTAGCTTCCAGCAAAGCGGTCTCACTGTATTGGCTCAATATCCAGCCAATTGGCAAGACTTCCAGACTGAAAACTGCCATGGGATTCAGGAGTGGTCAGGTCACTTCATCTCACCTTCTTGGGAGGGCGGTTTTGTCTTCTCGGGAGCTGAGAGGAGACTGAGGCACAGGTAGTAGAGGAAACTGGAACACACCTGGTTTAGGGATGAGTGACTTAAAGGGGGAAGTAAGAAGAACAGAGACAGCATTACTACTTTAGCCCCAACACCATTAACCCCAACATGTGCTAAGACATCACTGCCTTGTACCAGAGCCCAGTGAAAGCCTAACCATGGCTACAGCAGAGGAGACCCTACGGTGGCTATGAGAAGTGAGTAGTTGGGGAAGGGAACTGGAGAGATGGCTCAGTGGTTAAGGGCATTTGCTGATCTTGCAAAGGACTCAGGTTCAGTTCCCAGCACCCATGACGGACAGCACACAACCACTAGTTCTAAGGATCCCAATGCCCTCTTTTGCCTCCACAGGCACAGCATTCATACAGACAAGTAGGTACACAGATACACATAAAATAAAAATAAAAAATATTTTAAAGTAAATATGGAACCAGCTGCCACATTTGCAATAGGCACCTGGCTCATATGGAATCACTGAAGGCTTCCTCAAAAAATAAATTAAGGAAGGCTACCTGTTGTAGAATATTATTTTAAGATGTGTTACATTTGTTTATGCTGTGGAACATTTGTTTAATGATGCAATGAGCCGGGCAGTAGTGGTGCAGGCCTTTAATCCCAGCACTCAGGAGGCAGAGGCAGGCGGATCAGCCTGGGCTACAGAGTGAGTTCCAGGATAAGAAGGAAGGAAGGAAGGAAGGAAGGAAGGAAGGAAGGAAGGAAGGAAGGAAGGAAGGAAGGAAAATGGAGAAGTCCAGAGGCAAAAGGTAGATAGGATAATTTTAAGAAAAGCTGGCAAGAAACAAGCCAAGCTAAGGCTAGGCATTTATAAGTAATAATAAGCCTCCGTGTGTGATTTATTTGGAAGCTGGGGGTGGGCCCCCAGAGAGCTAAGAGCAAAAAAGTAAAGAAAACAACCAACAACAGCTACCCAAACCTACAAACGAAAGAAAGAAAGGGCTAAGGAGTAGTACAAATGTAAGGAGCTGCCAGACATGGTAGTACATAATTCCAGCACTCCAAGGCTGAGGCAGGAGGATAGCCACAAAATCCAGCCTGGGGTAGACCATTTGCAAAAAGAAGAAAGAGAAGGAGAAAGAGGAAAAGAGGAAGGAGGAGAAGGAGGAAAAGAAGGAGAAAGAAAGTGGACAGGAAGAAGAAAAAGAAGAAGAAGAAGAAGAAGAAGAAGAAGAAGAAGAAGAAGAAGAAGAAGAAGAAGAAGAAGAAGAAGAAGAAGAAGACACTGAACTGCAGTTTTGACTTTGAACCCAGACTGATTCCTGAATACTGTCTTGAATGTGGGTGTTCTATTCAAAGCTATGGAAGCAGAGCCACATGTGACACTGTGGTCACTTCCAAGCTCTGGACAGTGGCAAATCCCAGATGGGAAGGTACAGAGGGGTGCTCTAGAAAACTAGCAAGACACTGAAACAGTGACATGTTCATCCACCATGAACAAAGATTGATCCTTTGAAATTGCTGGGCTGGCAACAACTACAAGTTGAGAAATATTGTATCCTTTCACCTCTGAGGGCCTCAGTTTCTCCACTTAAATGAGATTACACAAATGATCTCCAAGAGCCTGTGATATTTAGCTTTCACTGTTAAGCTGACACCACCTAGACTCTCCTAGAAGAGTCTCAGTGAGAGGTTATCTACATTGGCTTAGTCTTTGGGCATATCTTTGAAGATTGTGTTAAGTTAACTGATGTAGGAAGACTGAGCCCACTGTGGGTGGCACCATTCCTAGGCAGGGGGTCCTGAACTGTGTGAGAATAAGGAATGCAAACAGCATAAGCAACCAAGCAAGTGAGCATGGACACATTCGTTTTTCTCTTCCCTTGACTGTGGGCACGATGTGACTAGCTGTTGGAGGACCTGCCTTCACTTCTCCACTCTGAGCTGAAACAAGCCCTTTCCTCCCCTGCGTTGTCTTTATCAGGGTGTTTTATTGCAGCCGCAGAAATGAAACCGGGGCAGACCCCTTCCAGCTTTGATGTGGCAGCTGCCCACTTACACACGGCCTTTCCATAGCAGGCGAAACTCAACTTACAAAAGGACCTCCAGCTCATGTGTCAGTTGCTAGGCAACACTGACACTGTTTCCAACACACCAGGGGCCCATGACTAACACCAACCAGACACTTCCACTTGTCCAGTCAAAAATTGTTCTGGCCCCTTGCTGTTCAGTTCTGCCAGGGACCATACATACCTCTGGCCACTGCAGAACCTGGCCTTCAGCTCCAGGGTCAGTCGTATGAATGACGAGTCAGCTTGGGAGAAGTGGGAAGAAGGCAGAGCTGTTTAAACCAGGCTTGTCACAGAAACTTCCAGGTGTTGGCGTCAGAGTACCGGTTGTGTAGTCATGGGGTCTGGCTCACCAGGATCTAGTAGTATTAACTTCTGAAACTCTGCTTTGAATATCTGTACCCCATAGGTTGGGAATAAGTACATCTTTTTGTTTGTTTTTTGAAACAGGATCTCACTGTGAAGCCTTGGCTGTCCCGGAGACTTGCTCTGTAAACCAGGCTGGTCTCGAACTCACAGAGACCCACCTGCCTCTGCCTCCCAACAGTGTGCTCCGCCCCAGGCACCACCACCTCCACTGGTGGGATTAAGTACACCTAACAAATGCTTGCCTCAGGGTAGGAGCTGGATGACCCTCACCTCCTTCCTCTCTCAATTACATTCTCCTGTCCCCTGGTATTATCTATAGGCACCAGGAAGGACATGGCTGCTTCTACCCTTCGTCCCATCTTTGGAGAAAACACTCTAGTTTCAGACTCGGACAGAACAGTGGTCATCACTGCCTATCCCCATCTCTACGTGGCCTGTGTGAAGGAGATTGAATCTCACACCACAGACCTGGCAACAGCTTCTGTCTTAACTAGTGACCCCGGCCCAGGCCGTTCCACCACAAGACTGGGCTTTCACTCTGAGCACCCACATCAAGTGGCTCCAGCTCCAGGGAGTCCATGCCCTCTTCTGGCTCCATCTGCAATTATGAGCATATACCCTAAACACACACACACACACACACACACACACACACACACACACACACACACACAC
>CABHPR010147549.1:30744-50326 GCA_902168415.1 Peromyscus melanophrys
GATGGATGGATGGATGGATGGATGGATGGATGGATGGATGGATGATAAAAATAGGAAGGAATCTCAGCAGACCAATAAACAGTAGCTTCTACACAGAGTGAGACTGAGCCCTTAGAAGACACTTGGAGGTATGTTAAGACCTTTTTCAGTTTTCACAATGACTAATACCCTAGCATCCAGTACTCAGAAATCAGAAATCCCGGGGCTGGAGAGATGACACAGCAGTAAAGAGCATATACTGTTCTTGCAGAGAATCTAAGTTCAGTTCTCAACACCCATGTCAGGTGACCCCTAACTGCTTATAACTCCAGCCAGCTTCAGGGGATCCAACATCCTCTTCTGGCTTCTGCAAACACCTGCACTCACATGCATATAACCTCACCCACCCATATCAACACAACCACACATATCCATGAAATCCATTTAAATTTTTTATGATTTTTATGATCTTTCAAATAGTTTTGCCGGGCAGTGGTGATGCATACATTTAACTCTGCACTCTGGGAGGCAGAAGCAAGTGGACCTCTGAGCTCAACATCAGCCTGGTCTACAAAGTGAGTTCCAGGACAGCCAGGGCTACACAGAAAAACCTTGTCTCAAAAAACAAAAATAAATAAAATTAATTCATTAATTAAATTTAATTATTTTTATTATTTTTATAAATTTTTATTACATGTAACTTAAAAATAAATCTTGACCAAAAAGAAAAGAAACCAGAGCCCCTAAACATCATTTGCAGTCTCAGGGGATATGGTATATGAAAGGAATGAGGGAGCCAGCAATGGTGGCGCATGCTTTTAATCCCAGCACTTGAGAGGCAGAGGCAGGCGGATCTCTGTGAGTTCAAGGCCAGCCTGGTCTACAGAGTGAGTTCCAGGACAGTCAGAGCTATATAGTGAGATCCTGTCTCAAAAAAAAGAGAGAGAGAGGGAGGGAAGAAGGGAGGGAGGGAGAGAGAAAGGAAGGAAGGAAGGAAGGAAGGAAGGAAGGAAGGAAGGAAGGAAGGGAGAAATGTGGAAAGGATTGTGCTGTGAACACTTAAGAGAATCTCCTGGACTTGTAGACAACGCTGAAAGTATCAGTAAGTTGAGAAACTGACTTCAATAGCTTTGATTGCCCCATGATTCTCCTACCACTCAGCACTGGACAGAGACAAGCATACACAGTTTAACAGACATGCACATGTCCGCTTCAGCTAATGCTTTCTTCGAGCCCTCCCAACAGCTGCTGACGGGGCTCACCTTAGGGACCCTACAGACGCCCATAATGACCTGCCACCTACCAAGCTTCCTGGAGAACTTCACCTTCATGTGGGGAACGATGACAAAGAGGCTGTGCAGAATGGAGAGGAAAACTTCCATCAGGCTGGGATGCGTGGCCTCCTCCGAGTACCTCTGAAAGTAGCAGAAGGGAGAATACAACAGGCCCGAGTCTCCAGAGAAGAAGACATCTTCAGAAACTGGCATCACATCTACCGAGTTCCGATAACCACTTTCCTTTGATCAACACAAGAAAATCTAGGGATTCTGAAGTCACAAACCTACACCTAAGGATTGACTCTGCCAGTATATGGTACCAGACACTTCACCTCCCTGGCCTCTGCTCTACCCCCTCCCCCAATAAGAACAGGAACACCTACCTCCTAGGAACAGAAGAGTTATAATGTACAAAGGTACTTTCTAGGCCGTAATGCAGGGTGACACGTTTCTCCCACTACAGTTACAATTTCATTGTAATATAGAAGTCAACTGCCTTCACTCCCCGCACCCCCCAAGACAGGGTTTCCCTGTGCAGCCCTGGCTGTCCAGGAACTCACCGTGTAGACCAGGCTGGCCTCGAACTCACAGAGATCTACCTGCCTCTGCCTCCTGAGTGCTGGGATTAAAGGCATGCACCACCACCACCTGGCTTTTTGTTTTGTTTTTTTTTTTTAATTCATGTGATCCTAGGACAGTCATGAGAGAGACTGATATAGTACCTCAGGATTAAGGTTAAAGGAATCTGTCTACTATCAAGCCCAAGCGCAATTCAGGGCCACCTCTTTATGTCCTTAAACAGTCACATTCTCCTCTTTGAGTCTCAGTTCCTATGTGTGAACAGCTGGGACCTTTAAGACATTATTCTTGGACATGCCAGTCCTTTAGTTTTAAAACAAAACATTTAAATACATATATATTACTATAAAAGTAGTAGTTGGGGGTAGTGGCGCATGCCTTTAATCCCAACACTAGGAAGCAAAGGCAAGTAGCTCTCTAGTTAGAGGCCAGCCTAGTCTACATAGCAAGTTCCAGGCCAGCCAGAACTACACAGTAAGACTGTCTCAAAAACATAAAACCAAATAATAATAATAATAATAATAATAATAATAATAATAAAGTATGCACTTATTAAAGAAAAATCTACAAAATAAAGGCAAGTAGAAAGTAAGAATAACATAATAACCAGCCGGGCGTTGGTGGCGCACGCCTTTAATCCCAGCACTCGGGAGGCAGAGCCAGGCGGATCTCTGTGAGTTCGAGGCCAGCCTGGGCTACCAATTGAGCTCCAGGAAAGGTGCAAAGCTACACAGAGAAACCCTGTCTCGAAAAAAACCAAAAACCAAAAAAACCCCAAAAAAACATAATAACTATAATCCACCCTGACTAACAAGGGAATCTTGACAGCCTCACAGGATGCTCAAACCCTCAGAAAAAGAGGACTCTGGGTGACTCCAGAGCCAACCACTCTGCAACCCGCCCCCCATCATCTTAATCCCAGGTCAACTGTAAACAAAGCTCTGTGGGACCAGGTCTCATTTCAGACTCGTATCTCTGATTTGTGGAGCACATATGTTCTTACTGAAGGGAGGATCATATATATTCACTGTTGCTAACTACTCAGTGGGGAAGAAAACAAGAAAAGCTATAAATATGAAATTACATGCTCTTTCTCAGCACTGTAATGTACTTGCTTTTTTTGTTTGTTTTGTTTTGTTTTTTTGAGTCAGGGTCTCTCTACATAGCTCTAGCTGTCCTGGAATTCACTATATAGACTGGGCTGGCCTCAAAATCACAGAGATCCGCCTGCCTCTGCCTCCCGAGTGCTGGGATTAAATGTGTGCACCACCAGGCCTGGCACATGCTTTCCAACAGTAGAAGAGCATCAGTCAAAAATTAAGGAGTATAGTTTAGTAACAGACACTTGTTTGCATGTGTAAGGTCTGAGGCAGGGGAGAGATATTAGGGAAAATTCTAATACCCTTCTTCCATGGTCACAGGGATAGAATTACACAGTGTCTGTAAGACAAGTACCACATTACAAACATCACCTGCATATTATTTCATTGTTACCCATTTCAACGTTTTCTTCAGATGAATCTATTAGTTTTATAATGAAATGCACTGTCTTTTTACACCCAAAGTAAAGGTGGCCGCAAGAATAACATGGCTAAGGGCCCGCGGGCTAGCTGAGTAGTCCCCCAGGTCCAGGCTGCCTGTGGAGAAGAGCCTACCATCATCATAGGAATACACTGGGAGTCACAGGCACTGAGAAGAAATTCTGAGAAGGCCTCCAAGGTATCTTCCTTCTCTGCACTGGGAGCTGTGAAGGGATTCTCCTGGGCGGAAGGCTCACCTTGGAATTCCACGGCCAACCTGAGAAATCGGTATGTATGCTTATTAAGACCCATGCACCATGAGAGAAGATGTACCCTCTTCGACTGAACTCAGAATTTGGGGAAAGTATTCCCACCCTCAGTTGGGGGCAATTTTAAGAGTCCTCAAGAGGAGAAGTTCAGAGCTTTAATTAGCCCTCCAAGTCTCTGCTGCCACATCACATATGGCTCCCTGTGTTTACCCCCAAGCATCTCATGTGATCTGCTGATACACATCTCTTTGCCTTTCCCAATGCTCCTCTCTCTGCCTATAACACTTTTCTTGGATTCTACACAACTTAGAGAATTCATGTACATACTCAAAAGTGTCCCTTCCCTCAGAGACTGTCAGCTCCCTGTTGGCAGGAGTCATTCTGACTTATCTTTCTATCCCCAGGTCTGGCACACAGATGTGACAAGCATTTGTTTATATGAAGTGTGTTCAGAGAAGAGTGACAGCGTTAGGCTAGTTTCAGGGAGGAACAAAAGTGAATAAGGCATAACCTCATGAGGGCTGGAGAGATGGCTCAAGTGGTCAAGAGCACTGGCTGCTCTTCCAGAGGACCCAGGTTCAATTACCCGCACCCACATGGTGACTGACAACCTTCTGTAACTCCAGTTCCAGGAGGGGATCTGTTTCTCTGTCTCTGTCTGTCTCTCTGTCTCTCTGTCTCTCTGTCTCTCTGTCTCTCAAGACAAGGTTTCTCTGTGTAGCACTGGCTGTCCTCAAATTCAGAGATCTACCTTTGCCTCCCAAATACTGGCCTTAAAGGCGTGCATCACCACCACCTGGCTTGATACCCTCTCTTAGCTACCATGGGCAATGCATGGACATGGTACACATACATACATTCAAGCAAAATACCCACACACATAAAATTAAAAATAAATAAAGCTTAAAAGATGTTTTTAAAATACATTCATGGTACAGTAGCAGAAGCATCACCAGGATGCTTTTGGGAAATCTAGAACCGTCCAGCCCCTAGCTACCAGTCCTGAAACTTCCTCCACATACCCCAAGCCCAGCCAAAGTCCTTTCACAGTTCTGGAGAGCCACAGAGGCCAAGTGCTGCATTGTCCTTTGCCTAAGTGCTGCCAGCCCCTACTCTCCAGCCTCAGGCTGCAGAGGGCCCTTACCTGCAGGCATTCCTAAACCCCTCCAGAGTGCTCAGGAGGAATTTCCCCTTGCGAAGAGTGGCCTTCTCTGAGTTTCTACTGCCAGCATGGCCCTGGGATGAGGAGGGGAGAGGAGCTCATGAGTCACACACCCACTCCATGTGCCAGCCTAGGTCTGGATGCCATCGACCTCTCCCTCCCTCACTGCAGCCTGCCCTTTGCATATACCTAACTTTCCAAGGGATCTTAGGTATATCCTCACAAATCTGAGTAGCTCGTTTAAAAATAGCAGAGGGGATAACTTTAACCGCGTGTGCCTAAGCACCTCAAGAATGGCTCTTGGTCTAATATATATATACAGAAAGCTGTCACAGCTGGTGAACAATAGCCTAAGTAGCTGTAATGTCCACATTGTTGCTCAATAACACAAGAAAATCCTCACCCCAGCAGGTCTGAGAACTATAATCCTGAAAAACATAACACTCATAATGAGAGTATCTTTCCTGATATATAAGTCTATGAACCATTAAAAGCCATAGTACACATCAGTCAGATTCTTTCTAAGATCCTAAAGCATCCGGTATTTAATAATGTTGTGAGAATCTTTACCATACCTACAACGTAGGACTAGGAATGTGGCTTAGTGTGGAGTACTTGTCTTTTACTCATGAAGCCCTGGGTTTGATTCCCAGCAAAAATAAATAAACAAGTAAACAAAAATAAAACAAGAAAAATGATGTCATTAACAACACTCGGATAGTAGTTAAATTGTTTTGAGACATTATGTAGCTGAGGCTAGCTTCAAACTCTTCAATCCTACCTCAGCCTCTTGAATATAAGGATTATAGGTATGAGCCTTGCTTGCTAAGGTACTTCGAAATTTTGGTCTTTAGAGAAAAGTGTTTAACCCCCATGGCTTCAGTTTCCTCATCATCAATCAAAGTGGAGATAGTTACCCTTAAGCCCATAAACTGGCGCAGGAGATAAGATGATGTACCAATAGCTTTTCTAAAAACAAATTGGAGAGCTGGTAAAGTGCTTGCCTACCATATACAAGGCCCTAGGTTCAACCCCAGTATTACAACATAAAAGAATCTAATAAATTAAGATAGGTATGGTGATGCATGCTTACAGTCTCATGGCAGAGAAAAAAGACAGACAGACATTAGAGCAAGGGGCTCCAGAAGACGCCTGGTGGCAGTTCACTCACCAGGGGCCTCCTGTTCAGTGGGGTCTGGGAAAACTCCATACATCGACTCAGCATGGCTTCAAGCAAGGCCCGAAGTGCTCTGTATTGCACAGGTAGAGAGCTCTGATGGTCCTTCCTACAACCACGGAGACAAGAATAAGCTCAGAGAGGTGAGATCGCCCTAAAATCCACACCCCCAAGGTTTGGGGCACTGGGACGCCCAAAGAAGACACACAGCTTCTGCACACGCTTGCCCTCTGCACTCACCAGTTTCCTCTGTGGAAGGAAGAGAGTAGCAGAGAACATCACAGAATGACTCTGGGGACCATGTTAGGCAAAACAACGAAGGGGGTAAGAGGGAAGGCCAGGGAACAACAAGGGACACACCTGACACACTTCTTCTTTTTTTTTTTTTAATGAGCTGTTAGCAGATGGAAGGGGCCGCCCTGCAGTGTGGGTCTTCCTACCTACATCAATCGAGGCCGTCAGGACAGTTCTTGGGTGAGGCTTCCTATTCAGGTGACTTTAATTTCTGGTAAGTTGACATTAAACCAACCAGCATACTTAGGTTATTATGATAATTTGTAATTCAATTGTGTACAATTGTTTTTTGTCTTTTTGTTTGTTTGTTTTGGTTTTGGTTTTTGGTTTTTTTGAGACAGGGTTTCTCCCCGTAGCCCAGGCTGTCCTGGAACTCATTTTGTAGACCAGGCTGGCCTCAAACTCAGAGCTCGGCCTGCCTCTGCCTCCCGAGTGCTGGGATTAAAGGAGTGTGGCACCAGCGCTGGGCTCAATTGCATAGTTCTTGAGTGTGAACTTTGTAGACAACAATATCTTGTCCTAATGTTAGAAGATTGGACTGACCTGCAAATCTCAAACATCTTAGGAAGAATCTTGCCTTGTCTCAGCTTGGTGGTGGTTGCCAGCAATCTTTGGCATTCCTTGGCGTTGCTCTAATTTCTGCCCATCTTCACAATGGTATCTTCCCCCTCCTCTTATCCATGTCACCATGTGTCTAAATTACCCCCTTTTAAAATTGGATTGATTTTCCCCCCCCTCCCCAAACAGGGTTTCTCTGTGTAGCTTTGATTTGGAGCCTATCCTGGATCTCGCTCTGTAGACCAGGCTGGCCTCGAACTCACAGAGATCCACCTGCCTCTGCCTCCCAAGCGCTGGGATTAAAGGCATGCGCCACCACTGCCCAGCTTGATTGATTTTTATATAGGAATGTTTTGGTTGCATGTATTTATGTGCACAACATGTGGGGACTGGTAACCATGGGTGCCAGGAGAGGACATCAGATCCCCTGGAACTGTGGTTACAGACAGTTGTGAGCTGCCATGTGGGTGCTGGGAAGTGAACCTGGGTCCTCTGCAAAAGCAGCCAGTGCTCTTAACCACTGAGCCGTATCTCCAACCCCAGGCCTCCACCCCAACCTTTTTGAAACAGGGTCTCACTCTTAGTTTGGACTGACTCAGAATTCACTATGTAGCCCAAGCAAACCCAAACTCTCAGAAATTCTCTTGTCTCAGACTCCCAAGTACTGAGATTACAGGCATTGCACCATCAGGTCCGGATGGTTTTTTGTTGTTGTTGTTGTTGTTGTTGTTGTTATGTTTTGTTTTTTTGAGAGGGTGTCTCAAGTAGACTTCAAACTCTCCCTATGTAGCCTAAGATGGTCTTGAACTCCTGATCTTTCTAGCTCCACCACCCAAGCGTTAGGATTACAGGCAAACGCCACCACTGCAGATTATAATATAGACAGTAGTCACTGAATTTGCAACCCCTGCTATGTATCTTTATCTTAACTTGACAATATCCACAAAGCTCTATGTCTTAAGATATACTCACAGGTTCTACATAGACATGACATTGGGAAGACTCTATATAACTCAGTATAGTATGCTGGGCGCTGGTGGCGCATGCCTTTAATCCCAGCACTTGGGAGGCAGAGGCAGGCAGATTTCTGTGAGGCCAGCCTGGTTTATAGAGGGAGTTCCAGGACAGGCTCCAAAGCTACACAGAGAAACCCTGTCTGGGGGAGGGGGGAAGCTCAGTATAGTAACTAGGGAACACTCTATGATCTCTCTTTCTTGGGTTCTTTTTGAACACTGAGTGATCTATTTGGCCTTCTAGTAAGTTCTCAGTCAACTGCACATAGTTTAGGCTTGGCTTCTCCTTCATTTCTGGAAACCCTTTTGTTTTCTTCTTTGTTTGGCTTTTGTTTTGTTTTTCAAGGCAGGGTTTCCCTGTACAGCTCTGGCTGTCCTGGAACTCACTCTGTATGTAGACCAGGCTGACTTTGAACTCAGAGATCCACCTGCCTCTGCCTCCCAAGTGCTGGGATTAAAGGTGTATTCCACCACCGCCTCGCCTTTGTTTTGTTTTTTGAGACACGGTCTAAGTATGTTGCACAGACCATTTCTTTAAAAACTATTGCTTGCTGTGTGTGATGCATGTGTGAGCCGGTATGTCAGAGGAGTGGGGAGGCCAGAGGACAGCTTTCAGAGGAAAGTGAGTTCTCTCCTTCCAACATGGTTTTCCGGGGACTGAACTCAGGCCATTGGGCTTCTGCAGCAAGTGCTTGGATCCACGGAGCCATCTTGCCAGCCCATGCAGATGGGTTTTCACTAACCTCAAGTAACCTTCCCGCCTCAGCCTCCAAGTAGCTGGGATTACAGGGGTGCACCACCATGTAAATCTTGGAACTCTAACTTTTTCCCTACAGTGATCATCAAGGCCCGGGTCCATTATATTTGTTGGTTGCTGATCGTTTGTTTGTTTGTTTGTTTTTTAGCAGCTCACTTTTTTCATTCACCCTTCTAGCTGTGTTTCCCAGAGCTTCCGAACCCTTCCATCTCAGAGGGACCACTTCAGTCGACATTCTGAGGGACAGAGTCAATCCCTCAGCATCACGCAAATATTAAAATATTAAGGACTCACTCACCTCCCTCCCCAACTCTCTCGGAAATTCTGACCAAACGGCTTTTCTGGTGCTGCTCACTTCTTGTAGCCTGCTAACAGAGCTAGCGGCTGCACCCCTGCTCACATACACACACCCCCACCCCACACGCTGTGCTTCCAATCCTATCTTTCCACAACCTGCATTCCCTCATCTCGCAAATACCACCACCTGCTTGAAAGCTGCTTCCTGCCTCTCAGAAGCACAGACCTCCTGTGGGAGACTTCTGCCTTTGCACGGGGGCCTAACTGCTGTCACTTTTCCTCTGTCTACGCCTCTGGCACCATGTGGGTTTACTCATCTCATCCACCCTGGGACTCATGCTCCAGATTTAGAGATTCAAATCCAAGGAACCACAAAAGGAAAGAGAGATAGGCTCAAGTTATTGTAATGTAAATGTTATTTTTTTTTTGTTTCAATTTTTAGAACCACCCTGGAGTCAAATCACAAAGATTTAAATATAAGGAAGAAACTATAAATATTAACAACCTTTACAATGTAAAAATAAAGTTACAGCTAACTGACCTTGAAAAGTAGATGAGAGGGCTTGGTGGGGCATGTGGGGGCTGAGAGAATGAGAAGCAACAAATATTGCTTCAGAAACCACAGTTGGCTGATCGAGGTGGGACATGCTTGCATAATCCCAGTACTCAGAAGGCTGAGGCAGGATGCTAAGAAATTCAAGGTCATCATCTGCTACACAGCAACTCTGAGGCCAACCTGGACTACACCAGACCTTTCCCCAGAAAGAACCAAACAGAAGCCGGGTATGGTGGCAAAAGTCTTTCATTCTAGCACTCAGGAGGCAGAGGCAAAAGGATCTCTGTGAGTTCAAAGCTAGCCTGGTCTACATTGTGAGTTCCAGGACAGCCAGGGCTGTATAGAAAAACCCTGTTTCAAGTTTTTAAAAAAGGAGGAGGAAGGAACTAAAGAAATCAGGTGTGGGGCTCATGCCTAATCCTAACACTTAAAAAGCAGAGATAGAAAAATTATTGTTTGAAGTCAACCTGGAGTACAGAGTGAATTTTAGGCCAGCCTGGGCTACACTAGGAGACCCAGTCTGGACAAAACAACAGTAACAACAAATAATAGTGAGGACAGCAATACAAGAAAGCCTCCCTAGAAACTCCCTGGCCTCCACAGCCCCTCAGCATGTTCAGTTCAGCCTGTCTCAGCCTCTCACCTCAGAAAAGCTGAAATGGCCCTCAGAGCTTCAGCGGCTACCTCTAACACGGGGCTGCTCACCGCCTCCTGGAGCGCATGGCTGGCATCTCTGCACATGGCTGAACTTGTGAACAGCCTGATCTCTTCTGGCTGCCTAGGAAATGGTAGATGAGAAACGAGGGAATGAATCATCCCTGGGCCCACCAGGAATAAATGTTCCCCTCTCCTTTTCCAGTTCCACCCCCACGTCTCTGCTTACCGAGTCAGAATTTCAGCAAAGAGCAGCAGGCCCTGCTTATGCAGTTCTGTGTTGGTCATCTGCAGGCTTCCCTGGAGGCTCCTGACCACTGACTCAATCCCTACCTCGGGAAAACAGATCACAGACAAGGGGTCAGTGCTCTGTGGTTCTTCCATTAACCACCCAGGAGGGGTGATACACTCTCAACAGAACCTACAAGCTATAGGGCCCTCGTGAAATGACCCTGACAAGGTTGAACGCATGCCATAAGACGGGGACTATCATATAGTGATAGAATGCTTGCCTCGTGCTAAAGGCCTGGGCTCAAGCACCAGCATGGCGGGGTGTGGCGGGGGAGGAGACCCAAGGACATGCCCTCATCTATTTACTTCTGTTTCCCCTACATCCACACAGACTCAAGCACATGAGGGATTTACTGACCCCTACTGATTAAGTCACATCTTTCCCACTTAGCACACTCCCTTCCTCCTGGAAGAATTAGGTCCAGCCTCTGCTCCTCCAGAAAGCCCTCCATCTCCATCCAGGAAGAGCTGTGAACTGCGTGCCCCAGGAGCTCTTTTTGCTTCTGTTTAGGAGACTTTGAATAACTTGTATTAAAATTGCCTATTCACATCTCTCTTCCTTTCTTGGGAGCAGAGACCATATTATATGTATTTCTAAACTTCCTGGTCCCAGTCTGGTATCCAGCATAGATGAGAAACAGCATACAAAAATTGGACGGGCAGTGGTGGTGCATGCCTTTAATCCCAGCATTCAGAAGGTTGAGGCAGGCAGATCTCTGAGTTCGAGGCCAGCCTGGTCTACAGAGAGAGTTCCAGGACAGCCAAGGCTACACAGAAAAATGCTGTCTCAAAAAAAAAAAAAAAAAAACCATGCCCCAACAGGCTTGTGTACGGGCAATCTGGATGGAGGTATTTTCTCAGCTGAGTCCCCTTTCCAAATGCCAGTTTGTGTCAAGTTGACAAAAAAATCTAACCAGGAAGAGTGGTTGCAAGCTGTCCATGGGTCTTCTGGAAAAGAACACACACTGCTAACTACTGAGCATCTCTCCAGCCACCAAATCTCTTTTCGCCCAGCTCCACCAAAGGCCCCCTCTCTCCCTCCCAGACCAGCCCCACTGTGTCCTACTCAAACTGGACTCTCTGAGCAGAGGAGACAGGGAGGGTGAAGTCAATGGGCAGAGTGGCTGGAGGGCCCTATTTAACCAACAGGTCAGCAATGTAGCTGCCCAGTCTAGTTAAGTGACAGCCTGAGTTCCAGGGCTAGGCACTGTCCCACTGGGTGAGCATGGCTGGCCTTGACTCCCAAAGCCGAAAGGAGACATCTCACCAGCCCCTCCTCTCCAGATGGAGGCACTGGGGCTCAGAGAAAAGGGCCAGCACAAAGTCACACACACTCAGCAGACAGGACACTGGTCACCTCTCAAGTAGGGACTTCTCCATAGCACTTGGGACAGATAGCATGGGTCATGTCAGTCCAGTCAGCCCTGCCAGAGCCTATCAGAGTCACACTCCCAAGCAAGGTCTTCTGCAGGCCAGAGCCATAGTGACCAGCCTACCAACAGAAATTCAGAGAGGTCCTACTCAGTGTGATACAGCACCCAAAATGTTCTCCTGTCAGCTGCCAAGATAGGCCTCTGACCTTGTCCCTCTGTCTCCCTGGTCCTCTAACCTTCTCTTCCTCGAAAGCTCAAACCTCAGACACACCAAAGGTTTACCTTCCTTGGAAAGCCTAACAGAGCTGGGCAGTGGTGGCGCACACCTTTAATCCCAGCACTCGGTAGGCAGAGGCAGGAGGATCTCTGTGAGTTCCAGGACAGCCTAGTCTACAGAGAGAGTTTCAGGACAGGGTTACACAGAGAAACAAAAACAACAACAACAAAAGGAAGGAAGGAAGGAAGGAAGGAAGGAAGGAAGGAAGGAAGGAAGGAAGGAAGGAAGGAAGAAAGAAAGAAAGAAAGAAAGAAAGAAAGAAAGAAAGAAAGAAAGAAAGAAAGAAAAGAAAAGAAAAGAAAAGAAAGAAAGAGAAAGAGAAGGAAACCAAGCATGTGAGAGAGGTTTTGTGTGACAGTGTCTCACTCTGTAGCTCAGGAGTTTTTGAACTCCTGCTCTTCCTGCTTCCTCCTCCCAAATTCTGGGATTAAAGGTGTGAGCCACCACCACCTGGTCTCTATGGTTAACTAGTGGCTTAGCTCTGCACTCTGATCTCCCGACAAGGTTTATTTGTTAGAGCACACACAAAATACCACCGCAGTGCTTGATGTGAAGCTAGAATTCATTTAGCGGCTAATAAGACTGCCCTTCCCTTGACGAAGAGTCTCGGGACCGCCTAGATATCAGTGTTTACACATGGAATGAGTCTGAGCTCCACCCCCTAAAGTGGATGCCAGCCCCGCCACCGACTCTGTAGCCGGTACCCAACCTTAAACTGCTGGCCATGAACCCGGAGTCGGCGCAGGGCCCACACTACCAACCATACACGGTGTGGCACTTGGAAAAGAAGAGCGGTTCTTCTGCCAGGAGGATCAGGCAATTGTAGCTGGACCACACAAGCACTTCGCTGGAGGATGAAAGATGCTCGAAGAGGAACTCTGGCCAAGGAGTGAGAAGACAAGAATTGACAGCTGGAGGTCACGGTCCTTTACATGACATGGGACTTTGAACTCTATCCCTTCTTTCTCCTTGTGTCTGCCCACACACCCGTCTCCATCAGAAACTGCCAATTAGCAGATAAACCTTCAAAGTGTTCTCAGGGTCACGAAGGCATTTCTTTTTTTAACAGATGGGTAAACTGAAGACCAGAAAAAGCCACAGGAACAGTGAAGGCCATTTCTGTTTGGCAGACTGGTTTTCAAACTCTCAGGAAGAGCAGATGGGCACCAGCACAATTTAGAAATGGGGAGCTTTAAGAATCAGTCTCCACTATACATCACATCTCTACCAATGACTATTCTCGTTGATTTGGAATATCATTTCCCTTCCCTGAACCTTAATTCTCCTCAATTATCATTTACAACCCTTCAAAGTTGAGTGTGTTCCACATCTTCCCTCTTCCTCTATCAAAAAAAGGTGTATCTACTCACATTGGTCTGGTGAGTACCATGTAATTGTCTCCATGTATATAAGTTTGTATCTTTTCTAGGAAAAAATCAGTTTCCTAAACCATAAAATAATAATGGGCTGGAGTGCAGCTTGGTGACAGAGTGCCTGCTTAGCATGTGCAAGGCCCTGGTTTGAGACTCTGAGCCACAAAAAGTAAAATAACCAAGACAGGCACCAAAATATTCGACATCTGCAATAATCGCAAGGCTTATTTCCTGGCCCCTCGAAGCTCCTAGACAGACATTTGCCCTTCTTGTCTCAGGTCTTTCTGCCACTCCCTGAAGGTCGAATGAATGACAAACATCAGTAAGAAACTGCTCAAGTCCATCAGGTACTAGGAAGGCTACTTCACAGACAACTGATCTTAGCCCTGCCCCGGTCCCTCCAGGGTGAGTTATCAGAGATCTTCTGACGGAGCTGCTGCTGCGACCTCACAGCTCTAGTCACAATTCTCGAGGCCCGAGAGAGGAAGATGAGAGCTTTCCCATACCTGGGATGTCAGCATGAATGAAGGCAACAGCATGCTTTGCAGGGGCGTGGACCAGCACTGCAGTTATACAGTGGGAGCTAGCCACCTGCAGGATCTCGTCTCTGGAGAGCAGAAACTGAAAAACAGTGAAAAGTGTCCCAGTCACATCAACAAGACCAGAGGCCCCAACCTACGTGGCTCAGGCAGAAGCCCAAATCATCAGGGCTCCCATGTCATAGTACCTGGCAACAGAGGAACAATTATAGATTGTGGAAATGAGTTTCTGACTAACTCAGTGAAAAATAGAATGAAGAACTGAAACCCCACCAGTGACAATTCTCAAAGGAACACCAACTCAGAAATAGGGATTCATTAGCAAAAGCTCCTCTCTGGCTTGGGCATTTCTATAGTCACGTGACACAAGGAGAGAAGATTCCACCACTCTGATCTTCGCTTTTCTGAGTGTGTCAAAAAGAGTTAATGTAACTAGCCTAAAGCTATTGCTCTTGGAGAGAGAGACCTGTCTGCAAAACTGAACTCTGGCTGGGTTTGGAACTCGGGTTTTTTGGAGGGTCCCTACTCGTGCCAGAACCAATGAGAGTAACTAAGACTAAACTACGTGAACATGTATCTGCTGAGCAGCTGCTGTCCTTCCGGGAGCCCAGAAACTTAGGCTAGGGGAGGCAGAGGGTACCTTCGTGACCACCCTGCTCCAGGCAAAACTCTAGAACATAAAGACCCCCCTCAGTAGGCAACACTTCCCAGCTGTTTTCACAATGAACTGTTGGAGGAGCTATAGCACCGTGGGAGAGAACTCTAGAAACCTCTGTCCAGTTTCCCCTGGACCTCCCAACATGTGCCTTTTCCCATTTCAATTTTGTTTTGCAGCCTTTCAGTGTAAGAAGTTGTTGCCGCCAGGTTCAACCCTCCTGAATGCTTAAGAGAAGTTCCTTGTCTGTGTATCCTGAATAATGGGCGTTGACAGATTAGAAGCAAGATTGTAAAACATCAGTAGTGAACTTCTGCCCTCCGGGGTCCTCCCATTGTGCTGTAAGCCTGTATTTAAGACCTCCTCCCCCCCTCAATAAATGACATTCGGCATTTAAAATTAAAAAATATATATATATAATATATAATTGAATGAATACTGTGAATGTAATCTATGAATACCACAAATGTGATTAATATCATGAGTGTAATTAATGAATATCATGAGTGTAATTTAAAAAATAAATAAATAAAGTAAAAAAAAAAAAAGAAGTTGTTGCCATATAACTAAACACTCAGTCCAGTCCGATGAGTCCTCTCAGCAGACCGGCAAACTCCGGGCCACACAGATGAGAAGAGGCAAAGCCAAGGTAGGAATTCAGGTCAGACAATTGTAAATTTAGTGGTCTTCCCACAACTAAAGCGTCTCATCAAAACCTGGTTATTTTGAGGGAGGCTGTTTTTGATTTTGCTTTGTTCTTTAAGGGTTTGGGGTTTTTTTGTTTGTTTGTTTTTGGTTTTGTTACTGATATCATTGTTGTTTTGAGAGAGGATCTCATGTGACCCAGATAATCTTGCATTCCTGACCCTCCTGCCTCACATGCTAAGCCACATGCTGTACGACTGAGCTACGATCCCTGGCCCACCACTACCTTTTTGAGCACCAAAGGCAGAGAGGTCTCTCTTGATGGCCGCTCAGCGCTCTCAGCATTCTCCACCAGCACAGACTTGTTCATGATCACGGACACGAAGAGATCGTACTTCAGCAACTGCCTTAGCAAACCTAGGATGCAGAGGGGTTGGTTGGGTGAGGTCAGAAGGGCACCAGAGTCCTTCCAAGAGGGCCCCTCAGACATCCTGAGAGACTTCTTCAGGTCTCTGTAGACATGAAGTATGGTTAGAATCCTTAGGCATCAGTTTGCTTTCTGCAACCTAGCTTTCTCCCACAAGCACCTAGGAAGAACCTACTAACTATAAGGCCTTCAAGTCTAGGAATTGGATTGTGTCCTGGTCTGGTTTCCTGTTGCTGTGATAAACTCTGAACAGAAGCAACTTGGGGAAGAAAGGGTTTATCTGTCTTATACTTCTATGTCAGAGTCCACTGTTGAGGAAAGTCAGGGTAGGAACTCAAGCAGGAGCAGAGTTAGGAACCATGTAGGATGCTGCTTCCTGGCTTCCTTTGCAGGGTTTTCTCAGCTTGCTTTCTCCTACAGCCCAGGTCCACCTGCTCAGAGGTGGCACCGCCCACAGTGGCCATCTGTAACTCCAGTTCAAGGGGATCTGATTCCCTCTTCCGGCCTCTGCAGGCACTTCATGCATGTGGTACCTGGACATACAGAGAAGCAAACACCCATACACATAAAATAAAAATAAATACATCTAAAAAAAACTTAAAAAAGGAATATAACTGCATACCTTTTTGGGGAGAAAGCTCCAGGGAAGAGATAGGATTTAAAACGTATTATCAACTAAGATTTACCTCTTCTTTACCTAGGCCGCTCTGGGACCAACCAGGATCTCAACTCAATGCCCCTCTTGACGCTCTAACTCCAACACTGCCCCGTCACAAGGTCCACATTCAGGCTGCTTCATGCCGGGTGCTTTTGCCTGTGTGACTTCTACGTCCTCATCCTCCCTCCAATTTCCACGCACACTTCAGGCCTTGGTCTGAGCATCTTCCCTAAAGTCTCTCTTGTCCTCTGTTCCCCTCATCCTCTATGTGTCTCTACGTCAAGGTACCATGCGGTATTCCAGTCATCCATGTCTGTCCTCCACGTGGCCTGTGAGTTCCTTCAGGAGAGAAGCTGGGGCTGATCATCTTTGTAGGCCAAGAGTCTAGCACACAGCCTGGCTCAGAACTGATACTCCGGAGTGACTGGACTGTTCCTAACAGCTCTTGGCATACACTGTGACAAGAAGCTGTTGTCACAGTAGATTACGCTTTTCCCCCCTGGCTCCTGCTCTGAAGCCAGCCCACACTCAGTCACCTACCACAGTGTCAACCCACAGTGTCAATAGACAGCTCACTACCCAGAAGCACCCACCAGGTCATGTACATTCACGTAAGGAGCAGGACAAGAGACCTGAAGGCTATACTGAGGCTCCTAAAGTCCTCAAACAGCCAGGCATGGTGCCACAAGTCTGGAAGACAGGGTTGAAGGCCAGCCTAGGCTATATACTGAGACATTGTCTCAAATGCAGGAGGAGAAGGAGGAGGAAGAAGAGGAGGAGAAAGAAGAGAAGGAAGAAGAAGTCTATGTAACAAGCAGGGAAACTTGAACTTCACCCTGGAGGCCAGAAGAGGGCATAGAGGATTTTCTGACTAGGAAAGTGACTATATGGAAGATGAAAAAAAAAAAAAAAACTTCTATTTTCCTCCATCTTTTTCTGCCAAAGACAACATTCTTAAGGTTTCACACCAAATCTAGGCACCCCGCACACACTCTACGACTTTTCTCTCCCAAACTTGCCTTCTGCTCTCTCCAATGCGGCAAACCCCCGCTTCACCTGCAACAGCCAACATCTTAAGTCCTCCAATTCAAGAGCTTTTTCCTTTACTCTCCAACACACTGTCTTACCCAGACAGTTGAACTGTAGCTCCTTTGTCTGGGCATTGTCCAGGGTGGAAAGGAAGAGGGGACACAGCTTCTCCCGGAAATGGCCTGAAAGCATCTCAGCCGCCGTTGGCGAGGAGTAGAGCTTCCCATAGAGGTAACAGATGGAAGCTTGCACTCCCTCGTTGGGGTAAACCAAGCCTCTCAACAGATGCTCCATCAAGTTGCCTGTCCAGAAAGCAACCAAGAAGCAAGAAGAAATCTTCTAAGTTTTATTTTTAATGTTGTGTCTGTGGGTGGGTTTGTGCATGGGAATGCAGATGGCAGGTGCCCAAGGAGGACAGAAGAAGGTGTCAGATCCAGAGCTACAGGCAGTTGTGTGCTGCGGGATGTGGGTGCTAGGAACGGAACTTGTCTTCTTAACTGTTAAGCCATCTCTCCAGCCACAAACAAGGGATCTCACATCAGGTACCATACCCTCCAAACTAGAGGCTAGAGAAATGACTCAGAGCTAAAGAGTGCTTACTGCTCATACAGAGGACCTGAGTTCAGGTCCCGGCACCCATATCAAGGGGCTCACACCACCTTATAACCGCAGCTCTAGGGGATGTGATACTCTCTTCGGGCCTTCAGTGAGGCAATAGTGATTTCCCAAATTCCCTACAATAAATGCTTCCTAAATGCACAACCAAAGAGAAAGTCAAAACTTAAAGGATAACCCTCTAGGAGATATAGATTTGCATGTCATTTTTTTTTTTTTTTTTTTTTTTAGGTGCTTCTGAGTCTGTGAGTAGTGGGTAGAGGGGCTTGGCTGAAAACCTGAGCTTGATCTCTGGATCCCACAAGCTAGCAGAAGAAAATGACTCCCAAGAGTTGTTCTCTGAACTCCACAAACTCTCTGAAGCATGTACATACCTTCACACATGTGTGCACCTTCACATTCTAAATAAATAAAATGTAAAAGTACTTCTATGTCCCAGAATTAAGTTATCGTTGTACCCAAAAGGAAGGTCATGATAAGCCCTTAATTCATTTGTGGAGTGCACACCTCTAATTCCAGTACTCAGTAGACTGAGGAGGGAAAACTGTGAATTTCAGTCCAGGCTGGACTATGTAGTAAGACCCTGTCTCAGAAAAAAAAAAAAAAAAAAAAGCCCAAGACCAGAGTCAAGAAACTGGCTTTTTTCAAACTGACTGATGTAGAGCACATTCTGCAGATCAAAAGAAAAGAAAACAAAACAAAACTGAAGCATACATAAGGAAAGTAATGCCTTCCCAAGTGTGCACACACAGTAAATACAAAGGAGGTAAAGGGAAGAAGCCACCCTCTCCACAGGAAACTCACCGTGCTCCATTACCAGCTCATCCGCCAAACCAGGGATGGCATCCACCAGCTTGCCAAGAAGAGTCATGGTGGCCAGGCTGCTTCCCATGGAGGGCATGCTACACAGCTACAGAGAGTGAACACATGCTGTCAGAATCATGGCTGACCTCCCCAAGTTAGTGCCTGTTATGCATGTCTCTCACACAATTAGCTTTAGTTAAGTCTCCGTCTCCTCCATTCAACTAGGAGCTCCTGGAGGTAAGGACCAAGTCAAATTCCTCTCCAAGGCCTCAGTGCCCAGCTTAGTACATTGTTGTGGAATAGCAGTTGAAGACGTGTTACATTCGTTTATGCTGTGGAATATTTGTTTAATGGTGCAAAGATGTGCTGCATTCTTTTATGTTGCATTTGTTGAACTCTGTGAAGCTGTGTTGCTGTGCCTGTCTAAAACACCTGACTATTCTAATAAAAAGCTGAATGGCCAATAGCTAGGCAGGAGAAAGGACAGGTGGGGCTGGCAGGAGAGAGAATAAATAGAAATCTGGGAAGAGAAGATCAAGGATCAAGAAAAGAAGGAGGGGAGGAGGACACCAGGGACCAGCCACACAGCCAGACATGGAGTAAGAAGGAAAGAAAAGTATATACAATAGAGAAAGATAAAAGCCCAGAGGCAAAGGATAGACAGGATAATTTAAGAAAAGCTGGCAAGAAACAAGCCAAGCTAAGGTTGGACATTCATAAGTAAAAATATGTCTCTGTGTATTTATTTGGGAACTAGGTGGCGGGCCCCCGAAAGACCAAAGAATAAAAAAAAAAAAAAAAAAA
>CABHPR010147550.1:5325-49162 GCA_902168415.1 Peromyscus melanophrys
ACACACACACACACACACACACACACACACACACACACACACACACACACACACACACTGAGATAAGAGATGGGGCAGGAAGGGAAGCAAAGAAGAAAAAGGCCACATAACAGCAGAACTAAGTCACAGATTGCTTAACCAACCTGGTCAAAAATTTTATTTCTCCTGAAATACTCAGGAAGTATTTTTCTGTTTGTCCTGAAGTATTACTGTGACATCCCAGCAGCTATCACCACTAAGAGTGTTCATGCATGCCCCTGCAATCCATTCTTTGCAATCAGGCAACTCGGCTTTTCTTGCCTTCTCTTATAAATTTATTGAATTCTAAATAACTAGAATCCCCTTTGTTCACCTGGATGCTTCTACTTAGCATAACTATTTTAAGTGTCATCTTTATTGGGCATGTATCGACAATTCGCTCCTTTGTAATATGATGTTTCCTATATGGAAACATTGCAGTTTGGTTCCTAACTCTTCTGTTGAGGGGTATTTGAGTTGATCCAGGTTGTGACTGTTACCAATAAAGCCACTATAAGTAATTATGTGCAAGTCTTTGGATTATCATGTGCTTCTATTTTCTTGGTAAGTTAAGAGGCTAGTCTGGATGGAGGCCAGTGTGTGTGTGTGTGTGTGTGTGTGTGTGTGTGTGTGTGTGTGTGTGTGTGTCTGCTTGTGTAGTGGGCAGAGGCTGATAGCCAGTGTCTTTCCTGAATTATTTTATATCTTATTCTTTTAAAAAGATTTATTTACTTTTCTTTCATGGGTATGGGTGTTTTGCCTACATATATATGTGTACCACAGGCTTGCAATGCCCAGGAATGCCAGAAGAGGGCACTGGATTGTCTGGAACTGGAGGTTTAGATGGTTGTGAGCTGCCATGTGGGTGTTGGAAACCCAATCCTGGTCTCCAAAAAAGCAACCAGTGCTCTTAATCTCTGAGTGATCTCTCTAGCCTGGCTTTTATCTAAGTTAAATTAGCATTGTAAGGCACTCCCAGAGAAGTAACATTTATCAATGTAAGTTTTGGGGGACTTATTTTTATTCTTGAGTGTAATATTTGTGATTCCTATCATTATTATTTGTGCACTCTGTGAGCCTGCTTCTCAGAAAGCATCTGCAAAGTGTAAGGAGATCAGGAATTAGATTGGACTGACTTCGTTTTTTATTTGCAATAGAACATGTCACTTGCCTGAGATGTAAAGTCCTTTCATAATAATATCTCATTAATTTGAAATCTAAACAAGGCTTGAAAAGGCTTTTGTCTGTTGAAATTTGGCCTCTGTATTTCTCATTTATGTCTCACTCACCACACTTCAGCATCAGCACCACATCTTCAAGGATGTCTTTCTGGCCTCATCTCCAGGCTTTGTACCTCTGCCGTGTGCCTCCTTTGAACATGGCTGTCTGTTTCTGTACTGTAAATGCCACAGTACGTCTGTGTGCACTGTGATGAATGTTCACCCCTCTAGCACCCATCACAGCCACTTAATATCATGGGAATATAATCACACATCTGATGAGTAAGTGAGAAAAATTCCAAAGTAACTCACCAACAAAGCAAGGGTTTCAAAGGACATGTTTGAATTAAAAGAGACAACACGGCACAGTTGTGAAGAATCACAGCGATGGTTTAATCGCCATCCTTCAGTACAGACAATTTTCAGAATGTTACTAATATCTTCATTTGATCACAATGTGGATGGAAAGAGTCAGTCCCTGGAAAACACTAGGCACATCACAGGAAACAAGGACTTCTTGTTATGGGCAAACAAAACATCTAGATTCCATACTGAAGTCATTTGAAGTAAAGTTTCTTAGTATTTGTGTTCCCCACACCTAAGGCCTCAATACACTGAAAAGCAAAGCCAATTGGTTTAGCCAATTGTAAGGACAGATAATTACAATCGATCTAAGTAAAACTGGGTTTATAATTATGAGTAAGGTACTGTGAGGCTCAAAGGTGTATGGCAAAAAAATGTGGCTATGCTTCACAGGAGGTCCTACTTCTGGTGAGGATACAAGTGTCACTCAGCCACACGGGCAGCAAGAACTAATGGCGTATGGTAAGACTCAGGGCACTAGGTACAGACAGAAATAGGACAGAGCTGTGGTGGCCGGGAGGACAAAGTCGCAATGGGGACACTCCGTGGCGTTGAGCGGGATTTGATTTTTGTGCCAAGCACGAAGACACAGGCTGTAAGGAGAGCTACACGGTGAGGTCCAGCTTGAAGGTATTATTTCTAATGGAAGAAAGATATGGAGACAGACAGGCGGAAAGCAGGAACAGTCAAACTTATTGCTGGAGACCAAATAAATGACACTGGACATGGTTGTGTGCGGAAACACCTTTCACTGTCCCGGAACTCACTGTGTAGACCAGGCTGGCCTCAAACCCAAATATCAACCCCCCCTCAAGGACTGCTGGGATCCGAGGCTCATGCCGCTATGTCTAGTCTAACCCAGTCCGTTTTATTGTATGTGTGCCTGTGACACTGTGACTACATGTTTCTTCTTAGTTTTTAATCACCTCACAAGGGTTCTGTAATTTTTCTGGTTATTGCTGTTTATTTTCAGTGTTTCTGGGTGTTTTGCCTACATATATGTCTGTGTACCATGTGTGTGCCTGGTACCCACAGAGGCCAGAAGAGGGTGTTGGATCCTTCGGGACTGGAAGTACATTCAACTAGTTAGTTGTGAGCAGCTACGTGGGTGCTGGGAATTGAACCCGGGTGATCTGGAAGAGCAGCCAGTGCTGTTCACTGCCCCATACTAATTATTTTCATCAGTCTTTCTCCCGTTTAAATAGGAGCACTGAGAACTGTTAAGTTGGGATTCAGTGAGAAATCAGCAGGAAGTCTGTTTCAGGCCCAACAGTTTTACCTATGGGTTGCTTACTGTTGTTTCCAGAAAAATGATTCAGGAATATGCAGTCATGACAATGGGCCACTAGATGGCACTGTGCACGTTTTACTAAATAGCTATCAAGCGTTAAGGACTCCAGAGCACCTGCTACTTGGCAAAAGTGAGAGTAAGTCCAGCTTCCTCATCTATGCAACTAGATATGTTTTATATTGCTACACTTGGTAAGGCAGCGTTCTGACTAGCACCCCTCTACATCAACCATATCAAGAATGAACAAAAACGTATTCTTAAGGGAATCCTACTTCATATGATCCTAAGAGTTATTAGTATTGATTTCAGCGATGAGTTATTAAACTGAAGAGTCTGGCCTTATAAATCAATGTACAAAGACACAGGTCCACTGGTTTTATATACATCCAGGCAATTGCATTTAGAAACTTTAGGTTGGGGGTGAAAGAATTAGTGGAATGTGTTGCTATGGAGTTGTTTGTAAGCTGTTTGCTGATGTCACACAACTTTTAAACAGGAGAGAGAGTGTAAGTCCATAGTTAGGCTTACTTAAATCCGGGTATCTGTGGGGAGACTACCAATGACAGACACAAGAGAGAAGGAAGGAAGGAAGGAAGGAAGGAAGGAAGGAAGGAAGGAAGGAAGGAAGGAAGGAGTAGCTCTGATCTAAAGCCCCTCTGGGGTGGGGTTAGAGATGCTGTATTCTGAGAGACCTTGGCTTTGCTGCATCAGGCGAGGTAGTGACCAGTCAGAGCAGCATCACCAAGGAATGATTTTATAACCTTATAATTTATAATGTGTGTAAGCTCAATTATGCCCAGATAGAGATGCCTAGTGTCATAAACACCCGAGGGAGAAGGGACAGAAACGAGAGGAATATAACCAATGTTGAGAGTTAGTCTGAGTCATGATATAGTTCCAGTCTTTCACGGGCCATGGAGAGGCTAGGTCCATCTCACTGACTCAGGGAGTGTTATCCTCTTTCTAAAGCACTTGCTGATCTCCTCAGAATCATCTCAAGTCTAAGATGTAGGAGAGTAGGAAAACATTTGATGAAGCTTCACAGATGACTCTCACAACCACAGAGCTGCAGACCTTCCAAGATTCTCTCAACTACTGAGCCATCTCTCCAGCCCAACCTGTGAAGAGTCTCAAAGGCCTGAGGCTGGAGATGGAAGAAGTCAATGATTGTAGACTACCATAATTTCCACCATTTTGAAGTAGTGAGTCTCAACTTTGGCTGCATACTGGGATCACCTACAAGGTTATAAAATAGCTCTCTGGTGATGCTTCTGTTACAGTACTGCATGACAGCCAAGGTAGCAAAGCTCAGACTTTCCAGAAATCCCCACTCCATACTCAGAGAACCAGAAGCTGTCTCATAACAACATCTCCAGGCAAATATATTCATGTTGGAGCATAGGAATCTTTGCCTGAAGTCTGTCTTTGTAGCTGGAAGTTTTCTTGTGTCCTGCAGCAGCTTGGTCCCAAGTAACACTCAGAGGCTTATCTTAATTACAAACTGTTTGATCTATGGCTCAGGTTTATCATTAACTAGCTCTTAAAACTTAATTCAACCTATTTCTATTAATTTATGTTTTGCTATGTGTTTCGTGGTGTTACCTGTGTCCCATCACACCTTACTTCCTGGGTTGTGTCTTGAAGTGTCTGCTCTGACCCCGCCTTTCCTCTCTCTCTATCTCTCTTGGATTACCCACCTCACTCTGTCCTGTCTTGCCATAGGCCATAGCAGCTTCTTTATTAACCAATGGTAGCAACACATATTTATAGCATACAGAAAGACCATCCCACAGCATGTCTTCTTCAGTCCTTTGGCATGAAGAGCGTCTGGTATGTCCTAACAGGCTAACTGTTGTAAGAATGTGATTGTTATTAACTCATAATTTTGTGCATATCATCTAAGAGAGATCTGATGTTTACATCTACTGCAGTATGATTTTTTTAATTAGGAAAAAAGAAAATTGGAGATATACTGAGAATGTATACAATTTGTCCTCCAAACACATAGCGTGTTTACGTGCCAATAAATTTGTCTCTTTGTTGCTTACCCCTGCCCTTCATGCTTAAAGTAGTGGTGACTGGTGTCTGAGGTTGTATTGACTTTCTCCCCTCTGATATATGCGGGTATGTGCAGGGAGAATTCTGTTGATAAGTCACCCAATCAGGTTCCATAACTACAGGGATAGGTTCCCTCAAAATCCATGCAACTCTCCCTCCTTAGATGTTAATTTCCTAATCTGTGCACTTCTGCCCACGGGGATTTTCCATGGCAACTGCTATCTTCAGAATATGAGAGCCAAGTTGAGGTAATTGTTTTGATTAGTTTGTGTGCTGGATTTGAAATACCAAACTGTGTTCTTTCCTGCATCTACCCTCTGAGTGTTGGGATTACAGGTGGATGCCACCAAAACTGTTTATATGTGAATGGGGATGAAACTCAGGGCTCCGTGCACCTTCACCAAGCACTCTAAAAATTGGACTTCACTCTAGTCCTCACACTGCATATCCTCAAAGTACGTTTGTGAGTTTGTGGAAAACTTCACAGCAGCAGCTCGTTCTATTTCCTACCTGTTATGGATCGACACCGAAATGTTTCCCACAGATTCATGCTTTGAATGCTTCCTTCCCAAATTGTGACATGATTTTGAAGGCCGTGGGGCCTTTACGAGTGGAGGACTTGTCTGGCTGAAGGGGGTCAGTAGCCAAGATCAGCCTTTCCTGCCTCAGTTTGCTTCCGATAGACACGAGAAAAGCAACCATAAAACAAAATTCATATCCTTAGATTTTAAAAGCGCGCTTTCTCTCTCTCTCTCTCTCTCTCTCTCTCTCTCTCTCTCTCACACACACACACACACACACACACACACACACACACACACACACACACACTCTTCAGTTCAGGCTGTTACCTGAGCTTCTTAGCCTTCCAGCTCAGGGGCTCAAACCTTCCTTATTTTATTAAGTATTTATACAGGCCTTGTTCAGTGATGATGTTCTGGGTTCTAGAACCATAATGTGCAAAATAGCAAGTATGGTAAGGAAAGGAGAGAGGGAAGGAAGGAAGGAAGGATAGAGAGAAAGAAAGAGAGAGAGAGCAAGCAAAAAATTATACTGATGATGTAATAATGACGTATTTTCTCTCTTTCATTTTAAAATATATAATTGTGCACAGTGTATACAATTACTTCATATACAACCGTGCTCGATAGCTTTTACGTCAACTTTTACATCAACAAGCTAGAGTCATCTGAGAGGAGGGAACCTCAATTGAGAAAATGCCTCCGTAAGATCAGGATAGGCAAGCCTGTAGGGCATTTTTTAAAATAAGTGATTAATGTGGGGGGTTCATTGTAGAGGGGCCACCTCTGGGGTGGTGGTCCTGGGTTCGATAGGAAAGCAGGCCCAGCAAGCCATGAGGAGTAAGCCAGTAATCAGACTTCCTCTGTGGCCTCAGCTTCTGCCTCCAGGTTCCCGCCCCGACTTCCTCGATGGTGAATTGTGAGGTGGCAGGGTAAGCAGAATGAACTCTTTTCTCCTCACCGTGATTTTGCTCTTGGTGTTTCAACACAGCAACAGGAAACCCAACTAACACAGCAACAACTGATGTGATGTGTGCTGTAATCAATACTCTATGCGGAAATCTACTTCCTCCTAGAGGAAAAGTGGGTTTAGATAGCAGACTGCACCTTCATTTTATGAGAGGAACAAAGATGGACACCTCTCTCAGTTGTGAGGAGCAATGAGAAATTTCACAGGAAAATAGTGATCTATAAAGCACTATCTACATTTAGGCAGCATGCTCATTTTTTTGAGAAAAAACAGAGAAGCGCTGAAATTTACCATCATTCTCTGGTAGAATTAAAACTCCGTCTCCCTCAAATTCTTTCCATTCTTTCCTCCAGTTACAAAGATGTTTGCCTCGTAGTGTTAAGTTTTCTCCAATGACTTCATTTTGGTTCTGCTTTTCATAGGCAAAAATGTGTTGTAAATATGAGACCTGTCGCTGTGGTCACTAGTTAAGTTCAACTTCAGGCCACACACTTATCTGGGGTCAATCAGGTGGTGCAGTAGGCAAAGGCACTTGCTGCTATGACAGATTAAATGAGTTCAGTTCCGGAACCCACAGGGTGGAAGGAGAGAAACAACTCAGTGAAGCGTCCTCTGACTTCTACCCATATCCGGAAGCATGTGCAATGCCCCTCCAATAAATAAAGACACACACATTTAAAAAACCATTTCTCTTGAGATTTACAGGTTCAACTCATTCATGAGAAGCCAGGAAATTTTAAAGCATCATTACTAACCATACATCCATTGCACATTGTGGCTGTACCATATGGAGAAAGGCTGCCATATGCTTATATTTACAGAGTTAGAAAAAGAAATGAGATTCCATAACAGTTTAAAAAGAAATAAAATCTGATGGTTAAGGTTTAGGGACGGAATGCACTGTGGTAAATGTTATCTGTGATTGACATAAAATCATAACCACAGAGGTGGTAATTCCCACGGGGAGGATCACAGTCAGACTCACCTGAAGGTTGACACAAAACTCTGAGTTATAATAAATCCATGTTCATAATGAAAAAATGAGACCGCCAGAGGAGCTCTACATACAGGGATGCTATCATTGACTGGAAACTTGGGACCACTTGGAGGAGGAAGTAAACATCACCTTGACTCCTAAAGCACAGTAGGAAAGCACAGTTGGAGATGAGGAGGGGTCATGCCCCAGGATGAAGATCACCCAGTGATGAAAAGCATAAATCATAGAGGGAAGAGCGTGCTTCAGATTCTGTCCTGACATGACCCAGCTAGAGGCTTTTGACCAGGCTCTTAAAGCAAGTTCTGTAATTGAGAAGTCTCTTCTATTACTCATTCTAATAAACAAATGGCTCCGTTTAAAATTTCATGCAATTTATTTGTACCTTTTATTAAGAATTTGCATTTTATACATTTGAACACTTAATTTCCTTTTCTGTCTGTCATGTCAACTAACTTCCATGCTTGCAGCCAATGAATTGGTGGTGTAAAACCAGGGCTGTTCTTCAGAGCAGTGGGTAGATTTCAAACTATGGCAAAGCCTTGCACGACCTTGGTGTGGCAAGGGCATCTCTCCATTCAAGCATCCCTCCAGGTGATTGCGATGGATGACACAGTTCGAGAATTAAGGGGATGGGGCATAACTTAAAGGATGGAGTTAGAAACGAAAGAACAGGAACTTGACACTCATGTGATCAAGAGGAATTTATTTAAAAAATAAAATCTTGGAAGCATTGTGATCAAGAAAGCCATGTGATAATTAGCCAGTTATTGATATTTTTCTCAAATAATTTATTTCTATGCCTTACTAAGCCTCCTTCACAAAATAATGTTCAGAAATCTAGTGGGAAGGACAAACTGGTTAAATGGGATGCCTTGGCAGAGTCCACAGAGGTGTTTTCTGTAATTACATTGCAGGTACTGGGCATCACTCTCATCTCATCTGGGCATTTAGTCTGGAAAGAAAATATTAGTAAGAGCACAGTGTTTAGATTCGCTTTTGATTAGTGGTCTTGAGGTAAGCCCTTATAAGATGTGAAAACAAATAACCCCTAACAAGCTTACCAGTTTTATTTTATGCTTCCGATCCCCACCCCTTCTCTGCTCCTAGAAATCAATTTTATCATCGAGATAGCTTATTTTTTGCTAAGAGTCCTCAGAGAGAAACATCACATCTCACAGAGATAATGTCTCAGCTTCATTTTAATTTCCTGGCTAAGGTGTTGTAATAAAGTGTCATGAAAGAGGTCTACAACATAGTTTCATGTAAAATCAAATTGAGCATCCTGCCAATCCTCAAAGGCCCTGCCAGAACATACACTGCCTATCAGGAAAAAATATTCAGTGCTTCTTAAATTATGTTTACAGACTGACATCATTATTAAAAATGACACAGTAACAATTGGCTCAGTAACCATCACACTACAAATTAAATTTAACTAAATTCAGTCCAATCAAGCACTTATTATGCCTATTATTTTCAAAGTATTGTGCTAAAAATTGTAAAATTAGTAAGAGAATATAAATAAAAAAAACAATATCTAACTTCTCCTTGCCCAGTTTAGCTTGTACAGAATATGTTTAATAATTTTAGAAGCAAGAGTCCCTAACACACTATCTCTCCTGTGGCCGGTCACTTTGGGGTAATCATGTACAGGTTTCTTTTATGTGGCCTTATCATTCTGTATATTGTAATGCCCTGGGTTGGGTTTTTACTGCCTTTTTGGAAGCAAGCCCCCATTCACATCTAATTTCTTTCCCTTTCTATTCATCCCGAGAAACAGTGTGATGCTCAGGTATGGCCAGGCCATTCTCCATTGTCCATTGAACAATACTCAAGAGACTGGCAATGAGACCAGTGTGGTGATGTTTTATTTGTGCTGAAATGTGGTGATAATTTATTTGTGCTTTAATAAAGCTTGCCTGGAGATCAGGGGGGAAAGGCCAGCCATTTTAAGTAAACAAGAAGTCAGGCAGCACACGCCCTTAATCCCTTAGCAGGCAGGATATCTGTTTGTTCAAGGCCACACTAGGGAACAGAGCCAAGCGTGGTGACACATGCCTTTAATCCCAGTACCAACCATAGAGGCCTGGAGGTCTGTACAGACAGACAGAAAGTGACAGAGGTGTGTAGGAAGAGGAAGAGAGGTAGCTGGGCTAAGAGAGCCAATGAGAGGGCAGAACAGCAAGGCAATAAAGGCATGGGTAGACAGGAAGTAACTTGCATTTGAAAGCTGCAGAGTTGGTGAGGTAAGGTTGGCTGGTGGCTTTCCCTATTTCCGTGATCTCTCTAAGGCTTTCACCCCTATATTTCGCTCCATGTTTTTTATTTAATAAGACCACTTAGAAATTCATCTACACACCAGTGTTTTAACTTCGGCTTACTGATTGTTAGTCTTGCCTCTCACTATTCTTCAGCTTCTTCAAGTATCCTATATTCCAGATACACCAGACTTTTGACAATGCCAGAAGATGCCCTTGCTATTTATAAATGCCTACATTGAGTCTGTTCCTTCCAGAAGATGCAGCCTTTGATCCACCATCTTTCAAGGCAGTAGTACACACATGCCATACCCCCGGGGAAGCCCATTCTAATACCTTCAGACAACTCTGCATTCTTTCTTTTATAGTTCCCAGAAACTTTCACGTATCTATTTGTTCATTTATAGTATTCTGAATTTTCCAGTCATTAATACACTGATTTTGTTCTGTATCTCTTCAGATCGGTCCATGGATGGAGTTTGGAGAAGAGGGATTTATGAGCCACAGGTTGTGTGTGTAGTTACATGTATTTTGAGAAGGGAACATCTATGGATTTCATCAGATTCTCTGAAAGATATCTGAGAAGTAGCATATGGACCAGAGCAGCAACTAATAAATACGTTTGTGGCACTATGTCTTGTTTATGTTCATAATCTTTATAATACCTTGTTCAAACAAGATACTCAATAATGCTTAGTGAATTGAGTAGATTAGAGCACCCACGGTAAATCAGGTACCATATAAAATCCCTGGAAGCTTTGTATGTACTTTGGTAGTCTACAGAACCCCATGATTTTTGTTGAACGTGGTTTTCTAGTTTACCTTCTATTCCCTATGCACTATGGCTTGAGATGGTCAGAATCCTAGATGCTAGAGGCCACATTCAGGAAGAAAGAGCAGCCACAGCTCTGGCACCCATGAGGAACTGTCTACTGCTTTCCCTTTACAGCTTTTTATATTTCTGACTCTGTATGAAGTGCCCATCTGGCCAACATGAAACCTAGACACAGTACTGGGGACACTGGAAACCACAAGTAAATAGCATCTCAAAACTGAAGTATTAGCTTTACTGCTCTGAAACTATATCCTTTAAATATATCATTGTATGTGCAGTGAGAGCAAATAATAAAACATGTAGTACTTCATTTATCTACCCAGAAACTAGCTATGGTCCAGCTTCCTAGTGCATGCAGTACTGCTTGGGTTATGGAGCTAGCACTGGAATGGGGAGGTCTGTAGGTGGTTAATCAGCAGTATAGGGATTTATGGTTATCTTGGTGAAGTCACAGATATACCTACATACTATAAAGACTATAAAAATGTATCTTTTATTAGAAAAGAAATCTTCAAAAGTCATGAGATAAAGGATGTGGCTTAATTAGAGTGCTTGTCTCCCAGGTGCAAGGCCTGGGTTTGAAAAAAGTCATGGAAAAATTTCTAGTGGGATACTGCCAAGTGGAATGACCATAGTTAACTATAAGTCTTGTAGAGTTAAAAACTGCTAAAAGAGTATATTTCAAATGTTCTCATCAGAACTACATCTGAAGTCTGTGTGATGATTAATTTGGCTGGATTAAGAAGCACGTAGGGTATTAATAAGATGCACTTGTGGGTGTATCTTTGAAGACTTTTCCAGAGAGGAACAACTAAGGAAGAAGACCCACCCAGAACAGACTGAATAAAAATACAAAACAAGAATGGCAGCTGAGCACTTGAGTTTCCCTTTCTCCACCTGCTGGTCCATTGAGAGGTAGGCAATCAGTCTCATGCCTCTACTGCCGTGGAGCTGCCCACCATCATATGCTCCCCACCATAATGACTGTATTCCCTCAAACCGTGAGACAAAATAAGCCCTTCTTCTCAATTTTTTTTGTCAGATAGTTGGTCATGGCAATAAGAAAGATGACTAATATAGTGTATGAATGAATTTATATGTTATCATATATCATCGATAATCTCACAAGACAAACATACAGTTATAATGTTACGTGGTGCTCTACAAATGCACGTTATTTGTCAATTCACAATAAAATGAAAAATAATAGCAATGGGAAATAATGATGAGCAGTGAAAGTCAGACAGGTTCCAGCTGGTGTTTCAGATGGAGCCGTTGAACTTTTCAAAGTTCTCTTTCTGGTGACATCGACATTTGAGGGGTCTGGAGCAGAGGCTTTGCACTTGAGGGTTTCTACTGCTCTTGCAGAGGACCTGAGTTCAATTCCTGGCCCTCACATCAGGCTGTTCACAACCACCTGTAACTCCACCTCTAGGGCGAGCTGGTGCTGTCACCTTCCCAGACACTGCATTCATGTGCACCCACCCACAAGCAGACACACAAACAGACACGTAAGTAAAAAAAAAAATCAAACATGCCAATTGATTCAGGACTGATAGGCTTGCTATCAGTTTATGCAGTGAAGTTTTAGAGAGTAGTCTGAGGTTCATAAAACCCAGATCGGTACTAAGTAGAACAGATCGTTAGGTTATTTCCCTTGAATAACCACAAGGTTATTCTTTTTCTACATTTTTACACTCAGGAAGATAACTATGGAGGTTATTCTAAAGTACCCGGCTCATCTCACAGTGAAGTTGTCGATCACACTGTGCAGTTGGGAAAGCAGGCGGTAATTCCAAGAACTAGCAGTATGGATGTCAGTCATACTAAGTGTTCCTGAAGATGCAAGAATGTTATTTTGGGGGAGGAAGACCTTAAAGGGGGAAGCAAACTAATAGCTTTCTTTGGACTCCATGTTTTCAGTTTGCCTGCTCTGTTGAGCATTTAGAACCTTTGCAAGTAAACTGTGCAGAATGTGCCAAGTAGAGATTTGGGAAAGATCTGGGAATATAATTGAAAAAAAAAATGTAAAAAATTAAGAAGAAAATTTAGGCCAAAGAGAATGCTGGGTAAGTTACCAAGCAGCTATCTTTTAAATGCTAGCAATGTGTCATCCATACCAGGTTCTTAAGATCACCTGCAAGTTCCTTAAAGGTGAATCTTTAAATATGAATCACCTTCATGTCCTTCAAGGTACCAAGCAAGATGTCCTATACAGAGCTGTTCCTCAGTAGACATGTTATAAACCTACGTGCTGGTGAGTATGGATTCAGTGTTTGCTGTATACCAGAGGACACAAGCAGTGAGAAGAAGTCTTTCTGTTCTTGCCTGTTTTCCACAGATTATTTACTTCTATCCAAAATAATTTTCTTTTTTTCTGTTTTATTATTGCTCTATGCACGGAACACCAGGCTTAGGCATGGCGGTCTGATAGACATGTTTCCTGAATGAATTTAGTAATAGCTTAAGGGACATCTTCTTCCTAGTACATCCAATAGCACTTAAACATGTCCTTGACTCTGGGGTGCCTGACTTTACCTACTTCAGCGGAGCATGTTGGGTGCCCACCACTCGGGACAACATTTCTATGACATTTAAAATTAGCAGGACGTGAAATTGCACAGCAGGTACCAGGTACTTGCCATTAAAACTGGCAGCCTGAGTTCAGGCTCTGGGACCCACAAGGTGGAAGGAGAGAACTGACTTCCACTAGTCCCTCTGACCTCCACATGTGTGCTGTGGAATGCACGTCTGAGCATGCACGTGCACACACATGTGCATGCATGCACTCTCATGCAAGCCCCTGCACACACAGAGACACAAATAAAAAAACACATGAAAGAATGAGCGAGAGAGATGGCTTAGAGGTTAAAAGCACCTGCTGTTCTCGTACAAGATCTAGGTTCGGTTCTCTAGCACCCACAGGGTGGCTCACACTCCCCATAACTCCTGTTCCAGGTGGTCTGATGCTGTCTTCTGGCCTCTTCAGGCACCAGGAACATGGTGTATAATACACATGCAGACAAACATTCGTGCACATAAAATAAAAATAATAAATCTTTAAAAAGTTAATTAAATGTTTTCCAATTAATGGCCATTATGTTTTATTTGACATGTGCAAAAATTCTGGGCATGGATGGTTATGTTTGAACAACTTTGTGAATGTATTTAATGGAAGTAATGTATAAACTAAAAATTGGCATAAATGATGAATTTCATGTTACATATTTTAAAACAATTTTGGGAAAGCCATGGATATATTTAGGACTATGTTAAAGTAAGAATGAGGTGGAGATAATTAGTATCATACTCCACTGAACCTTCACAAACAAAAAAAAATTCAATAATATGCCTGAACACATTAGCTATTACTTTTAATGTGATAAAGTAGCTTGTTTTATGGGTATTGACACTTTTTTTCACTATATCCATCCATATTTCCTATAGTAAAATGTGTGCATCAAGCTGTAGAATACACTTAAGATGCAGTCACAGTCTGACATTTCCCTAATCATGGAAAAAGAACAGCAGCCTGCTGTAGAATCTTCACCAGAAATTCATAAAAAAAAAAAAAAAAAAAAAAGCCTTTCTCTGTAAGGGCTTTGCAACACACTCTTCCATTCTTGGCTTCACATAACTGTCATAGCTTCCTTACAAACACGGAGACGAAGGTTACATGTTTGAAAACCCTTGTCACAAGAAAATTCACATGAAAAGCTTAGGGTGTTTTGAGAAGAAAACAGAATTTGAGGTACCAAGCACAGAGGTAAGCCTAGAGGATCCTGACAAATGTTTTTCTTCAGATTTTATTTTTAGGTTTTAACGATGTGTGTCTGTATGTGTCTGTATGTGAATTTGTGCACGTGAGTGCAGTGCCAGTGGAGGCCAGAAGAGGGTGTTGGATCTCCTGGAGCTGGAGTTACAGGAGGTTACAAACCACTGGATGTGGGTGTTGAGATCAGGTGTGGGGTCTCTGGAAGCACAGTACTCACTCATAACCGCTTGAGCCATCTCTCAGCTTCAATAAATACTTTTCATCTCTGAAACACCAGTATTAATGACTACTGAGCAGAGTATGAGTGGTATTTCACTCATTTAAATTAATAGGCATGAAACCAGGCACACTATTGCTAGCATTTACTTGACGGTAGGATTCTCTTCGATGTCTCAAAGGTTCATTCATCTGAATAAGTATCTGTAAATCCTTGTGTGCCAGGGACTGTTGATGCATCAATACATAAAACACACACTGCTCTCTGTCCTTGAAAAGCTCTCATTTGAGCTGGGTAAGACACAATAAACATAGCAACTAAGTAAATTCTAGAACATAGAGTATATTAGAATGTGGTAAGTATTTTAGGGAGAAAAGAAAAGGCAAACAGTAGGACCAGGGGATGAGCTGAATTCTCATTCAAATACCTTGGAGAAAATGTGTTCCAAATATTTATTCTTTCTGTTATCAGGGTTCAATGTCTTACAGCCTTTCTTGCTAGGCACCTATCAACAGTTAGGAATTAAGCATGAGTTCCACTTTATCTTCAAGACAGCAGCGGCATGTCTAGCCTTTGAAGTTTCTGGCTTTCCTGGGGCATTATTACTCAGGGGATACGATGTCTTGAGGGCCATTTCAGATTACAATACAGGTAATCTTAAAACTAAAAGTAATTGCACTTATGCCCATATTTAAATTATCAGGGTGTTAAAATCATAGCTTTACTCTTCCTGGGAAAACTCTCTGCTTTTAAATGGCTTTATAGTTAGGTCAGTGTAGTGGGTAGCCATTCCAACTTTGATCTGGAAGTTCCAACCCCCATTGAGGTTTCGGTAACTATCACGCCTACAAGGCAGGGCCAAGAGAGGACCCTGAAAACCTGAGATCTGGATGTGCCGCCCTTCTTGGTTCCTGGACCCTGGACACTGGAGGTAGACCGAGTAGAGTTCTCCAGAGAACACCGCCTGACTGCACCACACCTTTCCCAGACCCTGCAACCTACCTATCCCTTCATTTGTAAGTTACGCCACTAAATAAACCTCCCTTCTAACTACGTGGAGTGGCCTTAATAATGTCACCAATAGGTCAGGAAAAGCCAGATAATTCCTCTACTTTAGGGTCAACTGTACAATAAAACAATGGAGGAACAGTAGTAAATTCTCTCACACTCACAGTTCTCAGGATCCTGTCTGGGATTATCCAGTGGATAGGAGAGTTTGAGGGTCATTTCACACTGTGAAGTGTTTTTGATCAGAGGTGTAGAGTCAGCTCAGAAAGGTGATGAGGAACTTAGGCATGTAGCCCTGCAGCTGGTGAGATATTATGATGTTTACATTTTGAGGTGGGAGAAGAGTTTAAAGATGATTCCCTAATTTATGACCTGGGCAAATGACCTCCCTCTGTCCTATTACCAACTTCTAACTCTTTTTTCCTCTAATTTTTAGCAGATGACCATAATAGGTTGGAAGGGAAATATGCAAAGGAGAGGAATTCTGAATTCTCTACTTTTCACCCACACATTTTGGTCTGGTGTCAAGCTTGGTGTGCAGCAAATGTTTAGTCCCTATTTGATGAATGCATAATTAATTGTTCGTTAACAATAATAAGCATTAAGGAAACCTTGGTGGAGAGCAAACCCGGGTGACATTAGGATTGAATTTCCATTAGAACAACTGGTGTGGCATCATGGGAGGGACCGACCACCTGTATCTCAGACCTTCTGAGAATCTCTGCTTTCCTTTGGTTTGCTCCAGAGCTCTGATCTATGATCTTTGTGAGAGAACAGTTTCCGAGCACCTCTTCACCATTCTGTTGACTGACTTTGGGTTTGTGGCAGCAACTTCCAGAAAGAATACTAGGAAATCTCAAGGGGAAGGCCACTAAATCTTGCCTTGGCACCTGTTAAATACAGTTGGGGAAGTTTAAAATGCTAGAGATGCATCATTTTTCTCCAACTACAAGATCATTATAGATGACATGCCTTGCTGCACAGTATCCAGGTATCACCCAGGAGCAGCCAAGAGGCAAGGGAGCCGTTGTCCGCAGCATCCCACCTCCAGAAAGAAGAACACAGGTCCTGGCTTAGTCCACAGACTCTGCTGCAGTGAGACCCTGAGAAAAACAGCCAATATTCTCTAAAACTAAAAATAGTACCAGGAAAACAAACCTTCCATTTCCTGTATCAAATAAATAAAAATAAAGAAATACAATCAACTACATTGAAACTCACATCTAAACTGTCAGAACATTAAAGTCATAGCTACATTCTGTCAGAGGTTTGCTCTGGTGAAGGGGACACCACTTCCCCATAGGTGCAGGGCTCTCAGAGCTTTCCCCTCCCCCACACTCATCTTAAATTGGTGTCATTAATAAGTTTGTTTATACTCTGCTGCCACCAACTGCTCCCACAGGGAATTTTTGAGAGCATTGTATTCTTGCACAATGCACTTTTCTTTATTCTAAACAAGTGTCTAGAACACTGAATACCAGTAATAAAAAAAATGCCCAGAAAACATTTGAAACCACACAAAATGACTCTGCTCCATGTTAGTCACCTGCCCTTCATGTGACTAATTGTGATGCTCCCTGCCCTTCCTCCCTAGACCAGGGGAAACCCCTGCTTTCCTTCTCCTTTTCTCTTCTTTAACTTAATTTATTTTCACACTCAAGGTTATTATCTGGAAACCAGAAAAGTCTATGTTCTTGGGCGTTACGGTGAATCGACTCCTAAGATGATCTCCCTAAGATTGCCGGTCCCTTGGTGTCACTCGTCTTCTCTCAGCTCTTCAGTGAAACGTTAGTCCCGATACTCTTCTGAGGGAACTTTACAGATAGATTTTAGGTAACCTTAAAATCTGAAGATCACCTGGTTAGTCCTGGCATAAATGACTAACTTGCCCTTCCAACACAAAGGCTGTTCATTCACAGAAGAGGAAATCAGAGACGAGCTCCAGCATAATCATCTGAGTAGTCCCCAAGGGTCAAGAAAGCTCTAAGCACTGAGGACAGTTCTCGGCTGGCACCCAGCAAGAAAACAGGGACATCAGTAGCACAACCACAAGGACAAGAATGGCATCAACAGCCAATGCACTTGGAAGAGGACCTCGGGTCCCGGATGCGAGCTGCAGATTTCAGCCCAATGTGATGCTAAGAACTGAGTGTGTAGCGACAGAAAACTGATGCAGAGAGCCACAAGTAGACACACTGAACAGTGAAATAGGGAGACAGGATACACTGGTGCACTCCTTTGAAGAAAACGAGCAGAAGTAAGTACTAGGTACTAAGAACACATCTTTGAATCTTTCTCAACTGTGTAAGACTGGTTGCTTGGCTAGTGAAATAACAAACCTACATCATATCCACTCACGCATCTAAGAAATTTTATTAGGAACTACTTGAGATGTGATAGTCTTAGGTTGATTTTGCTGTGACAGAGAAACAGATCAATAGGTAGTGGTGCCTATAAATCCCGAAAAACGTTTACAGACCTTGATGTTAACAAAAGCATAAGTTCCAACAGACTCCTTCTGAATGGAGGGTATTTTCAAAAGGCATTTCACGTGGTAAGAAAAGATAATAATATGAGTAACTATGAAAGATCAGATGCAATTATAGACACTTTCACCTCTTTTGCTTTAAAAGAAAAATTCAATCGTTGCTACTGATAGAGAGCAAAACAAAGCTGAGGTGGGTGGAATGGGGGATGGGCCGCTCTTGCTGTGGGTGTGGGAGGGAGTATCCCGTTGCCATGTTTTATTTCCTTTATTAAACGGGAGTGGCCCCAGGGTTCTGAATTGTTTCTCATGTTGCCTTTCTTTTCGCTGACTCCAAAGTAATTTCTGAAGGAGAAAAATGTGCTGACGTTGCAGGGTACCTGGGTCATTAAGCTTGCCATCGCTGACCACAGAAAAACTGGTCTAGACGGAAGCATTTATTTGTGTAAAATGAAGATGGCGAGGTTGTCATTTCACAGAGCTTATCAATGGTTTACAGGCTGTTTAGTTTTTGCAGACATTTAAATAATCTGGAAACTAAAGAAAAGATTGTGAATGAGCAGAGTGTGTGTGGAATCTCGTTTTCTGCGTTCTGTCCCCCTTTTTCCAGGACATAAAATAGCCAGTTTGATGTGCCTTAGGTTTTAGAGACATCCTTTCTTTTATTCTATTAAGGAGTATGTTATTATATCACGGGGAAGGAAGTTCTGGCAGAATACAAGAATGAACAATTAGCAGAAGTAGTGATGTGGAAAACAATTCCAATGGAGGAAGGCTGGAAGTTCTGCCCATAAAAAAGGAGATGGATTCCTTACAGCTTTTCTTTTATCAGCAAGAGAGGTGAATGTCTTCAATGGATGAAGAGACCTGGGCAAGGAAGGGTTTCTCTAAGCCTGAGGGATGCCAAGCTACTTTATATTCTAGGAAGAATGAAGGATGTTACACAGATACATGTAAGAGAGAAAGAATGTCACAACATTTCTATTGATGAAATCAAACATTAAATGAGTGAGTAGAAATTTTCTCCCAAATGCTGGCTTCTAATGAGGATTAAATTCTTTGGGGGGGGGCACAATTTATTTAATTGGGGATACATATTATTCTTCCATGTTACCAAATTTATTATAAATATCTATCTCTAAAAACTATTCTTTGTTCCTGGTCTATACAAAAGGAGGCACTAGCCCGTCTTTAAGTAACATTTTACAGTATTGGGAGCTTTTATTCTCAGCATCCGTCAAGATTTGTATCAGGAGATGGACTTGGCATCTGTAATGGGAATTTGTGCTCTGTGTGGGTAGGATGGATAATTAACTAACATGTGTGGTCTTTGATTTCAGGAAATAAAAAAATCCATATACTCCTGCTCTATTTGGGCAATTTTTCCGCTGTGGGATGATTTCATAAGAGCCAATTTTATATGCTTTTCTTCTATAATGTGGGTTTTAAATTTAGTTTTCCTAATATGCAGAATAAATTTTACCTCTAGAGAAGTTTTCTACCTAAAAATAAACAACCTGTTCTTGGCTACAATCCATTGATTTCTGTGAAATAAATGCCATAAGGAGCTGTCCTATGCATGACCTGATTGTTTATACCGATCCCCCTTCCTCCAACTCCACATGGAAACTTAGTCTCCAATGCGACAGTGGTCGGAGTTGGGACCTTTAGGAAAGTGATTAAGTCCTTAACTGGAGCCTCATAGTGGGGACTAAGGCCCTTTTGAAAGAGGCCCTAGAGCGTGACTCTGCCACCTCAATCATATGAGGTCTCCTGGAAGGGAAGATGCTGTCTATGAATCAGAAATTGGGCCCACAGCAGACACTAAGCAAATGGGGGCCTTCATCTCAGACTTCCCAACCACTGTAGCTATGAAAACAAATACATTTCTACTGTTTACAAACTACCTAGATTATGGCATTTTTTGTTGTAGCATCTCAGGTAGGCCAAGATACCTCAGTAACTCTGTTAGCAGGTGCCAGGCAGCTGCTACTAGGACAAGCATTTCTTTGTCCCTTTATTGACTGCAAGCAAGCATGGAGTTGCTTTGTGTTACAGGGCAGGCCTGCTCTCATCTCCTTTGTAGTCCTTGCTGCAAGCAGTGAACCTCTGCTCTTCCTCTAGGCTCCCAGAGGTGACCAGAATCTTTGTGCTCTGGAGAGGCCAACCCACTATATTGGGGTTTTATCTTATTCCCTTTGTTGTGGAGTCAAACTCCACCATAATTCATCATGTTAGCTTTTACTGGAGATGAGAATGACTTTCCCCTACTGCAAGGCTGTGAACGCCCTGTGGAGGAATGTTATGCTGCCAAAATGACCACCCCTTTCAGCTGCTTTTCTTGAAGACTCCAACATTGGTTAAGATAAGCCAAGATCAATTGTGTTAACATTTCACAAGCAACTCTGAACATCACATTGTGTCATTTATCGTTAGGAAAGAAAGCAGAGCAAACAGGCAGCTATGAATTTGATCCCCCAATCAATGTTGAAAGCATTTAAAAAAGCTTAATTTTAGTGCAGCATTCCAGGCACGCTTGCTTTTCTCTTCCGAGCTTTAACTTTCACTGGCTATTTTAGACTAATTTTTAAAAATTATTTGTATTTTTATAAATACATAAATATTTAAAATGTTTTAAATTTTCATCCTAAAATGCATGAAGCCTACCAGGTACATTGCAAAGAACATAAAATGTTTTTTTTTTCTTTTCCTGTTTGCTCAATCCGTACTGAGCCCCTCATATCCAGTCCAGAGTTTTCTCTAAGAAAGTCTCTCCCTCACATCAGGGCACTGTCTCTCCAGGACTCCCGAGTACCATGCCCATATTCCTGATGTGGACTTGTGCACCACCAACAATCCAATCACCCAGTTAGACTCTGAGGAACTTTAAGGCTGCATCTCATGATCAGCCACACTGGCTCTGCTTCCTGACCCAGGGCCGGATATGAAGCAGGAACCTATAGATGCTTACTAAGTTAAGAGGAAAGAGAATGGACATTATAAGACACTAGACAGGATTGGGGTTCCTAGGTTCCCCTTAAATGGACTACTGTCACCTCCGCTTCCATACTATTTTCCAAGTAGGTCCATGTGGCTGGGGCAGGAATTTTGGATGCAGAATAAAGATGAGACTTAAAAACAACAGGCAGCCGGGCAGTGGTGGCACACGCCTTTCATCCCAGCACTCGGAAGGCAGAGGCAGACGGATCTTTGTGAGTTTGAGGCCAGCCTGGTCTCTAAATCGAGTTCCAGGAAAGGCGCAAAGCTATACAGAGAAACCCTGTCTCGAAAAAACAAAAACAAAAACAAAACCAAAACAACAACAACAGTAAAAACAACAGGAAGAGGAAAAAAGAAATGTGGAAGGAGAACAGGCTTTCTCCGAGCAGGAGGAATGGAACACGTCCCACAGGAAGCCGCACACCAGCCAGGGATCTCACAGCGTGTTCATGTTGCAGTGTTGCCTATAGGGTTGCCAATCACTGTGAATCTTCCTTCCTCCCTCTTCCCTTCCTTTCTCTGTCTTCTCTCCTGTTTATTTTCTCATTCCTCCTGACCATTTTGTGGTCTTTCTGGAAGGGCCCACCTTTACTGCCGGAAGCCTAAGAACAGCTAGAGGAACTTTAAGGGGGATGCAATTCTCATCCCATCCTCCCCACTCCTCCCTAATCGGAAAGGCCATGGGGTGGAAAGAAGTCATAAGAAGGTGGGGGAATTTCCTCACTCGGGAGATTCCTCATCTGTTGTCTTCTGGGTAGCATCCAGGGGGAAGGGGAGCTTTTTCTCTGTGGAAGCCTTTTCCTTACCCCTTAACACCAGCACTGGAAAGGCTTTTACTGGCTCATTCATGCCTAAAAATACAAATACAGCTGCATTTTTTTTTAAATCCAGGTCAATTAATTAATTAATTATTGAAAAAAGGGTCTCCTTTAGTGCAGGATAGCCTCAAAACCACTATGTAGCCAACAATGACCTTGAACTTCTGATTCTTCTGCTCATGTGCCACCTGGTTAATGCGGTAAAAGGGACTTCATGTAAGCTAAGCAAGAACTCTACTACCTGAGCTATATCTCCGGCATTGGCCACAGCTCTTTTTTACACACACACACACACACACACACACACACACACACACACACACACAATTGGTTTGCTTTTTAAATTTATTTATTTATTTTTTGCATGTGTATGTGTGTGTTTTCTTCCCTTTCATCCCGTCTCAAGTCATGGCCTATTACTTATCCCCTGGCTGGAGAACTACTCTAAGTGCCTTGAGGGACTGAATCACCTTGCCGTCTTTGTAGTCATGATCAACTGTACACCCCTAAGTGTGGGGCTGTATGGCTCACCCAGGGCTCTGGGAAATACCTGTGGAGACTCTGGCAGGGTAGACCTGGGGAAGTGACTAGCTCTGCATTCACTAAGAGTCTAATTCCCATGTTAGCTATTCAAGAACTATATGTACACTCTGGGTAGAACATTAGGGCTTACAGAAAAAAAAACAAAACAAAACCTGTTCTTTACTAATTAGAAAATGAGAAGATATTAATTTTGAATGAGAGTCAATTCTTTAAAACGAACAGAAGAAATTGACACAAACGAACCATGAAGTACTATTTTGCCAGAGAAAACAGTTGCGGCAGCATGGAGGGGCAGGCTAACCCAAAGGGAGCATTGAACTGCTGTGTGGTTGGCGCTCAGCTTGCTCTATGTCGTTTACAATTGGCAGCAACAGAAGCAGGTTCCTGTGTATTTAAAGCTCTGTATCTTCTGCAACTCTCGTCCACAAATGTAATCAACATATTGATTATTTTGGCTGATTTTATAATTCCAGAAATGAGTTCTAATGTTTTCTAGATGTTTATAAACACTGATAGCTATAAATGGACATGTAGAGAGGATTTTAAGTGTGATTGTTTACAAAGTACCTGGATATTATTAAAAATGTCATGGGTAGTAAAGAGAGAAAACACTCCATGTAGAGTGTAGAAATATCTCTCTTTCTTTCTAGATTGATTTATCTATCCTCTATCTGCCTGCCTGCCTGCCTATCTATCTATCTATCTATCTATCTATCTATCTATCTATCTACCATCTATCTATATTAATCTATTTAATTATCATCAATAATCTATTTATCTATCTATCTCCATATACATCCACCCATACATATACACACGCATATTTATATCTATCTATATATTTATATATATCTAGAGAAAGAGAGATAGACACATATAGATATAGATCTCAAGAAGCTCACCCATTCTAGGACTGTGGTAGTTAAGACTAAACCAGACCTTAGAGTTGCTTAGCAACAGTTTCTTTATCATTCATGACCACAATATCCTCTTTATTCTTGTGTAAACATATGTTTATCAATCCTTGTAGGAAAACCAGGCTTTAATAAACCCAGTAACAAGCATAAATGATAGTACTCATGTAGGTAATTAGCACAAACAAATGGCACACTTACAATTGCATTTCTTCTGCACAAATCTCAGCTTGCATGCTGTTCTGTAGGTGGAGAGTCGGATACGATCCAGATCTTGAGCCCCTAGTATGAGAAAAAAGAGTATACATATGGTGTGCCATTTGTATAGATAGGAGCTTGTAGTGTTTGTAAATAAAATAACTGCAGATATAACCCATAGGCTTATTGGTACTTTTGTTGGAAATTCTTCATTTATGCAGAGATCCATAGCTAAGCCCTGGGCCAAGCTCTGGGAATCCTGTTAAAGAGAGGGAGGAAGGATAGTACAATCCAGGGGCATCTAAGTCATCACAAGGGAACCTGGGCTCATAGGAGATCACAGACTCTGGACCAACTAGCTTTGCACTAAGGGTAGACTTTATATTTATTTAGGCAGTTTCTTCATTTTAATTTCCTGTTCTAATTAACCTATATATCTTTAAAAAAATTCATCATCTTCTACTGGCATGTCAAACATCTTCCCCAGGTTAAAGTCTAGTTAATCTGATAGGGCTCTGTTGGAAACAAGCTCTCTAAGATGCTAATGGCAGAGTATAAGAACCTCCTGTGTGCTGAATCTGCTTTCATACTGCATGAAATTTTACTGGTGTCTAGCTGGCTTAGCAGTAAAGAATCCCCATATTTGTAAATAATGCTTTCAAAGAAAAAGTTAGGGAGTATGTATTATTTGTTTATGTTTTTTTCAAGAACAATAAATTAAAGCTGGTCAAGATTATATCTATCTGTCATCCCATCACTAAAGTGGATGAAGTGGGAGGAACATGTTTAAGGCTAGCCTGGGCTACAGAGTCTATATCAAAACAAAACAAAACAAAACAAAACAAACAAACAAAAACAAAGATGGAGATGTACCTCAGTTGGTAGGGTACTTGCCTAGCATGCACAAACCTTAGCTTTGATTCCTAGGTACCACACACACTGGGCATTGTGATTCAACTCTATGGAGTTGGATGCAGGATGAACATTAGAAGTTCAAGGTCATTCTAGGCTACAAAGCAATTCTGAGGCCAGCCTGGGCTGGCCAACAAAAGACCCTGCATCAAAATAGCAACAACAAACAAACAAACAAAACGAACAAAGAGCAATGAGTTTAAACACCAGTTAGTACACCAAGATGGTGATTTATCACACAATGACGTTTCCTAATTTCAGCAAGACCTTAGTTGGAGTCTGAGAATGGTAACCCTTGTACTTCTGTGCCCCTCCCCCATGAAGAGGTCCTGGGGCATTTTTGCAAAGTACCTTTCTACAGGATGTGGTAAAGAAGGATACAATGGGGCTGGAGAGATGGCTCAGCGGTTAAGAGCACTGGCTGTTCTTCTAGAGGTCCTGAGTTCAATTCCCAGCAACCACATGGTTGTGGCTCCCAACCATCTTTAATGAGATCTGGTGCCCTCTTCTGGCCTGCAGGCAGAACACTGTATACATAATAAATAAATCTTTACCAAAAAAAAAAAGAAGGATACAATGATGCGTGGGGATACAGAATCACCAATAGCTCTTTTCTTCTTTGTCACTATTATGTAGGCCTAACAAAATAAAGGGACTTAGATGTCTGTAAATGGTTCCTATTTATGTACATTCTTCTTGACTGATGGTATTAAACCCTAATATTAAAGGGCTTTTGGTAAACAAGCAACAAAATATAGCTTTGCAGACCCAGCAGCACACTGCTTCATACAGACACTGGGGACAGTACGATGGGAACCATGCTGGACCTGGAGACCAGACACTGTGGCATGCTGCATAGAGTTCATTTTTTTAACCTCTGAAAAATCAATTTAGCTTTCTACGACTTAATAAATTATGAACTTATTTACTTTTACTTGTGGGGTCTTTTGTTGAATGCCTATGAGTGTTCTCTATGTCTTTGTCCAAGTCATTGATTAAAACCAGTGACCTGCGCAGAGCCACAAATAGAGGCCCTGTGCTCCTGGAGGTCAGCCTTCCTCCAAGGCTGACTGAACCATTAATTGTTGCCCTAGGCGTGATCATGACACTACCTGTAAGTCTACTTTACTGTGGCCCTGCTCACGTTTGTCCAACAAATGTACAGCCTCAGAGCCTTCGTCAATACTTGGTTGAAATTAAGGTTAATATTTATGTAATGGTATTTTCCTGATCTATGATTCTGGTGATCTTATTAAAAAGGGAAAGTGTTTATTTGTTTTTTTATTAAAATATAGAATTTAAATCCATGGTAAAAGGAACCGAGCAGAGCGTTCTCCCATTAAATTCTTTTCTGGGGAGGGTAGTGCCTTTTTTTTTTTTTATATATTTCATTATCCACTAATGGTGTTGGTTTTTTTTAAATTACATCAGTGGTATATAATTCTTTAAAATTTGAAAATTCAGCTCACATAAATGATTTATCAGACTTGCTTCACACTAATATACAGTGGGAGATACAAAATTAAAGGCAGTGATAGACACAATTTCTTCTATATCTGTATATATTTGAGAATTTTAATAATAAACCCCATAAGGTGCACGTGTCTAAGGAAAGATGCTCTTGCTCTGTCTCCTCAAATCTCTCCTGCCCATTTCATGGTTGGAAGGTGTGAAGAAAACAGGAGCAAAGATGTATATAAGAAAATGTATGCATTCACAGTCATCAGTTTCAAATTCCGTGTTTCTTCTTTTAATCCATCTGTCTCAGGTTTCTGTTGCTGCAACAAAACATCATAACTGAAAAGCAAGTTGGGGAGGAAAGGGTTTATTTAGCTTACACTTCCACATTGCTGTTCATCACTGAGGGAAGTCAAGACAAAGAACTCAAATAGGTCAGGATCCTGGAGGTAGGAGCTGATGCAGAGACCGTGGAGGAGTGCTGCTCACTGGCTTGCTCCCTGTGGCTTGCTCGGCCTGATTTCTTATAGAACCCGGGACCACCAGTCCAGGGATGGCACCACCCACAATAGGCTGACCCCTTCTCCATCAATCACTAATTCAGAATCTCAAATGGCTGAAGACATTTAAGGAATTGCTCAGCATCCTTAGTCATCAGGGAAATGCAAATCAAAACAACTCTGAGATACCATCTTACACCTGTCACAATGGCTAACATCAAAAACACTGATGACAGCTTACGTTGGAGAGGATGTGGAGCAAGGGGAACACTCCTCCACTGTTGGTGGGAGTGCAAACTTGTACAGCCACTTTGGAAATCAGTATGGTGACTTCTCAGAAAACTGGGAATCAATCTTCCTCAAGACCCAACGATACCACTCTTGGGCATATACCCAAGAGATGCTGAATCATACCACAAGGACACTTGCTCAACTATGTTCATAGCAGCATTATTTGTAATAGTCAGAACCTGGAAACAACCTAGATGCCCCTCAGCTGAAGAATGGATAAAGAAAATGAGGCACATTTATACAATGGAGTACTACTCAGCAGTGAAAAACAATGATATCATGAAATTTGCAGGCAAATGGATGGAACTAGAAAATATCATATTGAGTGAGGTAACCCAGACTCAGAAAGATAAAAATGGTATGTACTCACTCATAAGTGGATACAGAGTATCTTTCTAAGTACCTGGATGTCAGTGCCAGGAAAGTAATCATTGAGAGAGATGGGGCCCTATCTCTCAGTCTCCTTGGAAGAAGAGCCCAACTTCTTAATTGTCGTCATTAGCGATCAGTTGACCTAATCACGATGACCATCCTCCTAGCACAAACCCTTCAGATGTAGGAGGTAACCTCTTGTTCTTACTGCCATACTTTAGTAAGTCTTTAGTTGCCCATTCAGCTCGTGGGATCGTGAGGCGAGAATATTCTTTCACATCCATAATATTCAGAACAACAAATCTGCCTCCCTTTCACCGTTTTTTTTTTTCTTTTTTAAAAAAACAAATCATTTCTAGATAAAATATAATTAGTCACACTTATGGATTCCTAGTTCTGGTTTTGCTCTCTGGAGATCACAGATTCCTGGAAGATGTTTATTCTTGGCTATTTTAACACACTGTCAAGAAGATCTTAGGCTGTGTGACAGTCCACCCATCAACAGCGTTTCTTTCCTTTGCACTCCAGCAACTGTTTCCTTGCTACTGAGGAGGTGTCTCAGTGATGCACTAAACAGGCTGGCGAAACCAACAGACCATTAAAGGCCTTTCACAGGCCTTGGCCAATATCCGAGTCTTCAGCCTGTTGGGAAGAATGATTCCTATGTATTTGGCTTGCCTGTTATTCTGATTATTTATCAGTATAGCTCACAAAGCTATCTAACAAGGGCTCATGGCAGTCCTGCGGCATTCTTCGGAAAGGGGAAACTTATATAAGAGTCACAGTTCTTCTAAGTCTCCCTGTCCCCTACTCCCTTGACAGAGTCTCAGGTAGCCCAGGCTGGCCTCTCACCCATTATATAGCCAAGGATGACTTCGTGTTCCTGATCCTCCTGCCTCTACCTCCCTGGTGCTAAGATTACAGATGGGTGTCAGCATGTCTGGCTGCTGGTTGTTCTGCTGTATGAACATGAGATGTGTGTCAGGCATTCCTTGAGTCTGCTGGCTTCAATTTAGTGGACATGTGTAACATTGCTTTTTACTTGTGCCAGGAATTGCACCAAATCAGGAAGAAACTAGAGACCTAAACTTAGGTAAGTATTGCTAAAACCATTAAGTAAGCACATTTCCATCAACATTAGAGTGTGCCAGCTGATCAATATTTAGTATTTCAAAGGCAAGGTAAAATATTTGACAGGTTTTCTTTTGTATAGACAATATTAATAATTGTTCTGTGTCTAGCAAGATATTTGCCCATGATGGAGTTTGCTCAGTGTTAAAACAGGCTTTCTCCATCAAATACATTGCTCTTTAACATTTTCCCCTTGTATTTTAATTATGTGATTGTATTTTTCTTTTAAAAACTTTGTTTTTAATTAAAAATAATTCTGTATATTTATGGTGCACACTATACTTTTATGATCCACATAGTCTAGCTAACTAACATTCCATCACTTATTTAATTAATTAATTTTTTTGGTGGGGATAATATATCTATTCCTCACAGAAAATTTGAAAGATGCAACACATCATTAACAGCAGTATAGTAGTTTACTAAAATTTATTCCTATGGTCTAACCAAGATCTTGGCAGATCATAACCGGATGTGTACCTACAAAAAAGCCACAATTCTAGGGGGATCAGTCATTCCAGAAGTAAAGATGGCAGCATTAAACACAGCAAGGGATGCTGGGAAGTCTCAGCTGAAGCTCTCACAGACACTTAAGACTTGGTGAGTGCCAGCTGTACAGTTGTAGTACACGCCTTTCATCCCAGCCAGGCAGATCTCTGTGAGTTCAAGGCCAGCCTGGGCTACAGAGAGATCCAGGACAGCCAGAGTTACACAGAGAAACCCTGTCTTGAAAAAACAAAACAAAACAAAACAAAACAAAACAAAACAAAACAAAACAAAACAAAACAAAACAAAAAGACTCTGTAAGTGCAAAAGGCTAGCAGATGTCGGGGGGGGGGGTCCCCACATCGATTCTAATTCTGTTTCCTCTGTTAATTTTAACACTGCACAAGTGCCAGCAGATGATTGGAAAATTATTTAACCCTCCTTATTATCAGAGAATTTTTCTTTTACTTTCTAACTCCTATCCCTGCCAATATTATTTATCTCATTTTCAGTATAAATTTCTTTTCTATCACTTTACTTTCCTGGGGGAAGGAGCTTACAAGTCACTCCAGAACACTCTCAAAAACTAAAACTCACAGAACAAGAGAGCCGAGATGTTTTTCTTTATAGCATTTAATTTGAGAAGAATGTGTCTTCTCTTTTTATGAACGATCAAACTGGTCTACATGGGAGGAGATGCCACCAGCACCAGTTACATAGAAGTCATACACCTTCATAGACGAACCACCAGAAAATACCATCAGTGTTTGTGGTCCCTTACGGATGCCACCCCCAACTGCTTTTATCTTTTGTTAGCCTTTGCTTTTTTTAAAAAATGGTTTTGGGGACAGACGCCATCCAAAGGTGGTCCAAACGACAGCTTACAATGTTCCATTACTTGGGTTTAGTTTGGTCCGTATTTCCACTTAGCGTTTGAATGTATTATATTGTTTTCCGGGGAAGATACTCAAAGATGTGTTTCAGCAGTTTTATCCTATGGCAGGTGAGTGCAGACTTCAGATATTAGTGGACTGCACTGAAGTCAACACTGAGCAGTGCTATCCAGTGTGTCCGCTGGCCTGCAAGTATACAGGCCCAGAAACACTGTTTTCAACCCAGGAAATGAGAGTGGAGAAGCAAATTATAAGAAATCTCTGACTAATTCAATTCTCACCTAGTGAGAGGCTGAAATGGCCAAGTGCATAGTTTATGCAAGGCACTGAGGATTTTATGGAGAAGCCCAGATGCACTCAAGAGACTACATGGTTATTTCTGGCTTTTTCATGAATATTCAATGCACACTAAGGGGAGTTTCCTTAAAAGTTCCATACTTACTCATCTCTGCAAACAGCTGTCTTCTCTCTGCCATGGTATTTCCTCTTTTCCCACTATCTTCAATCATTCTGTGGGACAAAATTGTGACAACATGTGTTACTCTGATGCTAAGCAGGCAAACAGCCATTTCTATGTAAGCACATTAAACGGACTTGTGCCACAGACAAGAATCAGCCGTTGAAATTGTTTATTCAAAAGCCCAGGGTGCTGGGGAGAGGGCTCAGTAGATAAGGCATGTGGCCTGCAGGTATGAAGACCAAGAGTTTGGACCTTCAGAACCGAAGTGGAAACAGGACAGGCCTGACTGCTGCCTCTATTCCCATTCCTTGGGAAATAGAGACAGTGGGAGCCTCACTGGAGAACCCCAGGTTTAACAAGAGACCCCACTTCAATAAATAAAGTGAGAACCAACTGAGGAAGACACTTGATGTCAACTTAGGGCCTCCATACAGACTGCTTAATACATAATCCACACACGAAAGTATATCCTTTATACTTTTATATATTTATAAATGAGATATATCATTCCTTTAGACTACTGTGCAAAATTCCCATGTGTCACACAGTTGTTGAAAGGGATATAAATGTTTTCATTTTCGAACGTACAGAGAATCATGGCATTGACCTGGTCTAGCTGCCTTGAGAGGCATGGGTCATAGGTTTTTCAGGTTAGAGTCCATGGCTCCATGGCACTGTGTGCCTTTCACAGTTCCTGAGAACCTGAGGCTCTCCTTCAGGCCGTGCAGCATTCTGGGTTCCTGTGTATCCTGCGTTCCCTAGAAGTCAGCAAAGCATACAGAAGCTTGACTGGACAATTAGTCTTAGACATTAACCTTGTGGACCCTGTATGGCTTGCCCATGTCATTGTATCCTGGCAACTATAATTGTATTCTTCCTGGCAACCGCCATTATATTCTGTTTCTGATAAGGGGATAAGAAGTCTGATTGCTTCCAATAAACCTGTCTCAGCCTCAGTCTTCCGGTGACCCCTCAGCCTGGTTGATATTATCTCTGACTACAACCAGGTAACTCAGGTTTGGTAAGTAAGTGCTGGTGTTTATACTAATATTAAAATTACTAAGTAGCATATGACCCAAATACTGTAACTAAACACAACCATTGTGGTTTGAGTGAGAATGGCCCCTACAGGCTCATATATTTGAATATTTGGTCTCTAGCTGGCGGAATTTGGGGGGGAAGGAGTAGGAGGTGTGGCCTTGTTGGAGGAGGTGTGTTGTGTCACAGGGGTTGCGGGGTGGGGGAGATGAGTTTTGAGGTTTCGAAAGCCCACAGCATTCCTGATTAGCTTTCTCTCTCTCTGCCTCCTACTTGTGGATCAGATGTAAGCTCTCAGCGACTGCTCTGGTATCGTGTCCGCCTGCCTGCAGCCAAGCTTCCTGCCTCATTAGCTTGGAATCTCACTCCTCAGAACTGTGAGCCCAAATAAATGTCTTCTTTTATATGTTTCCTTGGTCCTGGCATCTTCCCACAGCAATAAAAAAGTAACTAAAGCAACCACCTATTTAATGGTGGGTGGTTTACTTCACATTGAGTACCTCTTACAATTCTCAGAATCCTATTTAGATGAGAGACCACATTTCTTGGCTCCCACGCAGCAGACGAGGACTCAGGGACTTTGTGAATGAAGGGTGTGGAACCCCAGAGCTCCAGGCTCTCTCCTGCAGCTTGTCCCATGTATAGCCACAACCTCAGTTTAGAAGCAGGTGATTTTCTGTTGTTAATTCTTGTTAAGTGTAACTTAAAAATTTTTCCTGTACATAATGATTTGTTGCAAGTGGTTGGGTTCACATTTCTTTCTTCAAACATGCCATCATCTCCCACAGGGCATTTTTAAAAAATGCTATTAAAATACAAACAACTAAAACAGAGAATAAAAAATTGGTCACGAGGAAGACGATAATGAGAAAGTTAATAGAAATTCTGTTTAGTAACAGGGATGGCTTTTTGATAAATACTGAGAGTTTATGAGTTGATGAGCTTGATTTTTATTATATCTGGTTAAACTTTAAGACAATGACTTCAGGGTCTTACCTATGCTAGACTAGTGTTCTTCCATTGAGCTACATCCTCAGATAGTTTGCCCTGTTTTGAAATAGTTTTGCTAAATTGCCCAGCCTGATTGTCATTTCACAATGTCTCAGCTTCCTGACTAGCTGGGATCACAGGTGTATGCCACCATGGCTGGCTCTAATTCAACTCTTAGTAGCTGTACACAGGCATATGAATGTATACACACCTTCCATTTTGATTCTCAAGCATAGTGAACATATGGCATTCCTGCATGGATCTTTGGCTTTTCTTTGGATGAGTCCTGCCCTTCCTAAGAAGGGTTTTGTCCATGTCTCCCTAACTTGTAGTCTTAGGTCTAGTCTATCTGTGTCTTCCTCTGACATCAACCTCAACTCTAGGATGGCCTTGATTCTGAACCTCTGTCCTGCACAGAGCCTTCCTCTTGATGATGTATCTGTTCCCCAGAACTTTGTTCAGGACCCTCTATCCACCAGGAAGTGTACTGGGCCCTGGATGAAACATGTGCTCAATCAGCTCCTCTTTGCAGACTGCTTACTCTAGAGCGAAAGAGGTGCAGGAGCAGGGAGAGGTCACATATAGTGATCTGGAGAAAAACCCTTCCTTTCTGACTCACATCCCACCTCCTTCACTGCAGAGGACGTGGGTAGATTACACCTGACATCCACAAAGTCATCTGGAGAGAGCTTCCAATTTTTATTTCAAGGGCTCAGAAAGAAACAGAAGAGAAGCAGTGGGAGAGACAGGGAACAGAGCCAGCCTGCTTTCCTGTATCTGTCTATGTGCTGGGGCAGGATGGAAAGAACCATTAGAATAAGCATGAAGGAATGCGGGCTGGGACTGACTGGGCATATCTGTGAGGTGAAGGGTGGCATCCGAGGTCATCACTCTGACTGTCTGGACCCCTCACTCGCACTGAAATGTCTCATTTCTAAGCTAACTGTGCATTTCTGAAGGTAGTTGAGGATAGTAACTCATTCATTTAAGATTCTTCACAGGTGGCAGTATTTATTAAAGAAATGAATGAACAGGGAATGCAAAAAGTAGAAAGAGAGGTGAGAAAAATAATAGCTATATTTTCTTTACATAAAATGGACTTTCAAATTATACTTCTACAACCTGACACAGAAAAATGAAATTCAAATTGTACTCATTTCAGAGGTTCATTATGTGAAAAATGAGAAAACAAGTTTATTTATGTTTATCAAAATCCAGGACTATAAATTTCTAAGCAAAACCCTGTCTCACGACGTGGAAGTTGAAAAAGTTGCAAACTCCATGAGTGTCAGCTTCTGCTTTATCAACACTTTCGTTGTTACTGTTATTAGTTCACTCATAAAAGAACCATAAGCTACATGATAATTAATTTTCACTTTGGAGTAAAGTATGTATCTTATGAGGGAAAATTCATTGACGTTAAATCTTAGGAGGCATAGAAAATACAGCATCAGATAAAAAGGAAAATGATATGCCTCTCATTATCTCCAGAGTTCCTGGGACGCACCAAGCCAGATAAAACTGATATCCTTACTTTCTTCAGTCATTACAGCCAAGGAAGGAATGGACATGCTAACTAGCTTCCATCTCAAACTGATTCAGTGGGTGGTGTGTGGGGCTTTCTCTGTGTCTGTCTCTGTCTCTCTCATGCTGTCTTCCTCGATCACTCTCCACATTAGCCTTTGAGACAGGCTCCCTCACTGAACCTGGAGTGGGCCTATGGGTCTGGAATGGTGACCAGTGGGCTTCAGAGACCCCTGTCTCTTCCCTTCCAGTGCTGGAGACACAGGGGCCACCACATGCCCAGCCGTTTTACATCAGTACAAGGATCTCAGGTCCTCATGTAGCAAGCACTCTACTGGTTGAGGCATCTTCCCAGCCCCTCAGCAGGGATAGCTCTTGAAGCATGTTCCAGAATCAGACAGGTGAGTACCGTCATTGTGGGTGGTACTTATCCATGAAAATGACACCGTAATACTCTGCTACATTTTGTCACCTTGGAAACAGAACAGCAAGGCCCTCAATAGAGGATGCACTAAGTACTTCTATAGGCCTGCAGCTTTGCTTGGAAAGCAATGGGACTTGGCAAGGATCTCTAGTTTTCATGAATTTCAGCAGAACAACAGTTGTCCAAAGTCATATAGCAGAAGTGAAGGGACAGTATTATTGTTTGTCATAAGTTGTAGCTCACCTATACATCTCATTTGTTCAATTTATGTCTCCCCTTGTAGAAAGGACACTTGCAAACTTAGGCTCTTATGTAAGTGTTGCCAGTGTGGAAGGAAAGAGCAGTGATAAGTGAATGATAAGCTCCTTCCGCCATTTCCTGCTTAAAGCTCCGTTCCCAGGATTATACAGAGTACCTGCTGTCCTCACTCACTAACCCTCACCTAATAATTGAAGAAGTACCCATAAAGTAGGAATTCCAACGCTCATCTCTCTCTGCTTCCTGACTGCGTATAGTGTGAGCAGCCGTCTCACGCTCCTACCATCGTGTCTTCCAACCACGATAGATGACTTCCCCTACGAACCATGAGCCCCGCTAAAACTCCCCTTCCTTAAAAAAAATAAACATTTCAAATGGAGTTGTAAGTTTTCAGACACTTTCATAGTTTCCTAAGATCCAAAGATTAAAAAGACATGACCTTCTGAAGCTCTGTGCTTTCTAAGATCTCAGTTGAGAAATGGAAAAAAATTCTAGTAAGTATTTATAGCTTAGTGTAATACATACCACGTGAAAGCACGCACTGCTAGAAGCAGTGGCTTATTTATGAGATCTGAGAAGGACATCAAAGAAAGGGCGACTCCAGCATAGCACGATAAAGAACAAACAGCACTTTTCTTTTTTAAGATGGAGGAGTGCAGGAAAAAGTAATTACAGGCAGGAGGAATCATGGGAAAGCACATAGATTTCAAGAGGGTATTGCCCACTGGGGAACTGAGAATTAGCCGGCATCTCTGTGTGCAAGTGTTAGTGGAGATGTGGAGAAACGAAGCAACATCCAATTTGGCAAGTCTGATGTCTAGACCATCTAGGAGCCTTCTTCCTACAGGAGAGAACCAGGGTACCACTCAAGATCTAAGCAGAGAGTTCACACACAGAGATTTAGATTTTGGCAAGACAACTATCAGGTTAAGTGAGAGAAAGCCTGAGTAGTCAGGAGAGCAGGTGTGGGAGCCTGTGGTTACAGGAGGTGTTCAATTAACTGCATGTGGTGTCTTAGAACAAGACTTGTATGTATATAGTCATCCTTCACGTTGGTGCCTCTGCTGGAGAGTCTAAGGTCAAGTTGACACAGCTAGAGTTAATTGAAGGGAAGGAACCTCAATTGAAAAACAAACAAACAAGCAAAACAACAACAACAACAACAACAACAACAAAACTTCTCCCATGAGATACAGCTAAGGCAATTTCTTGATTAGTGATTAATGAGAGAGGGTCTAGTCCATTGTCGGTGATGCCATCCCAGGGCTGGTAGTCCCGGGTTCTATAAGAAAGCAGGCCGAGCAAGCCATGGAGAGCAAGCAAGTAAGCAGCACTCCTTCATGGCTTCTGCATCAGCTCCTGCATCCAGGTTCCTGCCCTGCTTGAGTTCCTGTCCTAACTGCTTTGGTGATGAACTGTGATGTGGAAGTGTAAGCTCGAAAAACCTCTTCCTCCCTGACTTGCTTTTTGATCATAGTGTTTCATTGCAGCAGTAGAAATCCTAAGACAGTGCCCATCAACAGATGAACAGATAAAGAAAATGTGCCGTATATAAACGATGGAGTGTTAATCATCTATGAGGAAGATTGTGTTAGGTCATTTTCAGGAGAATGGATGAATTGGAGACTGTTACATTAAGCAAAAGAAGCCAGACTTAGAAGGACAAATACTGTGTGTTTTCTCTCAGATGTGGAACTTAGACTTTGGTTTTTAAAGACATGTAAATAAAAGGGGGATAATGGAAGTTGGTAAGAGGGATAAGATTGGGTACTGGAAGGCTAAATATTGTTAAAGTATATTATATACAGGCATGGTATGTCAAAATAAACCTAATTTTTTAATTAAATTAATCCATGCTAATTATTTTTTTAAAGATCAGAAAACTACAATTTGTTAAGAAGGGCCCCAACTGTCTGTAACTGTGGGGAGCTTTGAAATGAAGTATCAAACAGCTTGAGACCCAGCAAGAAATAAAGAATAAATCCGCAGAGGCTATATAAGGAGAAGGGTTGCAAAGTGCTATTTTCTAGGCGAGACACAGCCCGTGTATACATGGTCTCACAGCAGTTCTGGATGCCTGAACTGGCCGGGCCTGCCCAAGACCCTGCCTGTCAACAGTCAATCACAGAGGGGCTCAAGGGGCCACACATTTCCCTGCTGATCTATTGACAACTGATGGATTCTTAGAGAAAGACAGCCATTGTCTTTAGTTGTGCACCAAACAGTGAACCTACCATGCACCTATGGCCAGTTCCAAAGCCATGGTCACACAGATGGCCCTGGTTACAATCAGTGGGTCACAAAACAAAAAGACAGGCATGTAGCAGAGGCCCTTATAGAAAGGAGGGGGTGACAGGTGGAGAGGGACTGGGGGGGGGGGGACGAAACAGAATGTATTCTGTACACGTATGAAACTGAAAAAAGTATAAAAATAATACATGTAGATGCAGAATGGTAGAAGAAATATCAATTATGGTTTAGCAATAGTGGGAATAAGTTCACACTGAAATGCCACACCCTCAAGCTATTTCTGGAGTGGCATTGCTTTAATTCAACACTATCTACAATAAATATTTAGTTTATTACACATGATATAGAAGAAGTTTGAAAGGAACAACTTAAACTCATGGTGTCTTACACTTGCATAACTTCCAAAATATCTCAACCTTGAGAGGAAGTTGGGGAACATTATGGCTCCTGAGTTATAACCGAACATCTTGAGACTCGGGCAGGTAAAGTTGAATAGCAGTTTTCTCTCAGGGCATATCATTAACTCTATGTATATTTTGTTTTTAGTTTTTAAATTCCTAGACTTGCATGGGTCCAGCTGCCAGTAACAACATTCTTGATGTTTCTGCACGATGCAGATTAAGGTTTCCTGAAACTGGGAAGCTGAAACAAATGTAATAAGACTGGGTGACTTAACGGAAAAGAATCTCAGACCTCTCAAATCTGCTGGGAAATGCCTTTGTGTGTCATTTCTTAATGGCTGCCTCCTGTGTGAAAGTATTGTTATACTGGAAATCACTGAGAAGAGTGAAACAATCCAGGGCGTCCAGGTTTATGTAACCCCAGACACATGTAAACATGCCAGGTCACACACGAATTCACATTCACAATTGAAAGCTGCATAAGCCTGCAGTGTTTGTAGAACTGTCTGGCTCGCCTCTGCTCTTGCTCCTCGTTAGCAAGTGCTTGCAAACTGTATAATACGGTGACACTCATCCAGCAGTTCATTTCCTTCTCTTTTGCTCCAGGTGGGCGAAAAGAAATGCTGGGGTCAGCAGTCACGCCTTATTGCAGTCCATGAGTTCATAACAGTGAAACCCATCTCTAGGTCCTTTCCTCCTTAGATTGGTTTATTGGTGCCATACAAACACCTGTTGCTACTTTTGTAGTGAAGGAAGGCTTCTCACATGACCTTTCCATATTTATGTTCCAGTCCTAACTTTGGCCAATATAAAAAAGTATTCAGAACTTTTAGTCCAAGTGTAATCGTGTTTCCTTTTCCTTCCGACAGGAGCCTATGGCAGTTGGAAAATACTGTGGTTTATATAAATGTTGTTTGATGGATCTATCATCTATCTATCTATCTATCTATCTATCTATCTATCTATCTATCTATCTATCTATCATCTATCGTTTTCTATCATTCATCCATCAGTTATCTACTTGTCTGCAATCTGTTATCTATTTTCTATCATCTATCTTATATCTATTATCTATTCATTTATAATTTCTCCATCTGCCTGCCTACCTGTCTACCTACCTATCTACTTAGGAGGGGCAGATACACTCCTTTAGTGTAATGGCCAGCCAGGTGGGTTCCCAGCAATTTGTTCTATCGGAAGTATCCAATGTAGCGCTTCTCAGCTCTGCTGCCCATCAGCCAGGCCTAGAGACCTTATCCCGAGGACCAATCTTTTGTCTATGGGATGTGGACATGGTGGACACTTGGGCCTTTCAGATGGTTTCGGTACGCAGCTAGAACTTGAAAGAGATGTTTAGAAACTGCACTTGCTAAAAAGCATCTGTGCCTCATAAAAAACTGAAAGTAGGATCAAGCCCACAGGCCTTGGCTCTTCTTCTGTATGCAGTTAGCTGAAAACGTGGAGATAAGCCACTATCCTGAACCTCTATGCCAGTCACCTTGAATTTCAAGAAAAGCCAGGCCTCAGAGTGCAGAGCCCATGCCCCCATGTGAGGACAGTTGTTCACAAGAGCAAGGATGTACCCTCAGCCACTGACGGATTAACAAGTCTAGGGGCCACTTTGTAAGACAGAGAAGACTGAGACAATGATGGGTGGGACTTGGCTTTGGCCAGGTTCTGTGATTGTGATTTTTTTCTTTTTATTTACTTTTTAACTTTCTTTTTGTTTATTCTCTGTGTCTTTCATATCATGCATCTCGATCCTACTCATTTCCCCATCCCTTCCTATCAGCTTTCTGTCCTTGCAATCCCCTTAAAATAAAATTTAAGAGAGAAAAAAAAAGGAAAAAGCAATCTTGTCATGGACGCTGTAGTGCGACACAGTGAGTCATGCAATAAACCCTTTTGTCCACATATCTTTACTTGCAAGTGTTCATTGCAGAGTCATTGGTCTAGTCTGAGGCCTCTGGTTTCTGCTACACTATTGATCCTGGGCCCTCACTGGGACTCCTCTTGGTTATCCTGTTGTCGCCCTGTGTCATGGAGATCCTGCAGCTTTGGGTCTGCAGGACCAGCCCCTTTCATGTGCTCCAGCAGATCATAGATGGGGTAGATGTTGGGGTGGCCAACTCATAACTCTGGTTCTGGGCCTGCGTAGTTGCAGGGTTGGTCAGCCTGCCAGCTTTCCCTTGTTCTTACCACCAGGGTGAGCTCTCCAGCATTGCCCCAGCTAGTTCACTCCTTGCAGTGATGAGCAGGGGATAGGGCCAGGTCTCCTGCTTTCATGCCCTTAGAGTCAGCTCATATTTTTTGCTTTTGATTTAAACCTAAACCTCATTTCAGTACCCTAAAAAAATAGGCTTGGAGTCACGAGCCTATTATATGTTCCTATGTAGCCATACTTCATAAATCTCCGTCTGATTTTCACTATTACTAGTCTGTTTAATTGGCCATTTGGGGGCAGTGATTGAGCATATCCTGCTGGGACTACTGGAGCCTGAGCTTTTACCTTAAAAAATCCTAGTAACAAGTTGAACTAGACATATGATGCTAGTTGGGTTTGAGTATGAACTTATTTGTATACAAGAGTGGCATTCTCAGGTTACTTTGCAGTCTTTTTTTGTACTTCCTAAGAGTTTGTGAAAACTACCTGGAGTCAATGGAGAAGATAATTAATTCCTTTGGGGAGTGTGACTATGCATAAACATAATACATATATTGATGCAGGCTTTACAAACCAGAAAATGCCACTTAAAAGCAAGAAGGCCATTTTTACTCTAGAAAGAGCTACTTCCATTTTTCTTTTGAGTCAGGAAGGAACCTTCTGTACTCAGGGTGCACAAGATGTTTCAGGAGAGCTTTTGTTTGGTTTCATTTAATTTTATTTGGCAAGAGAGGATGCCTGTTCCCTTTACTAGGACAGGCTGTAGAATGGGGCTGGGTACAAACTGGTATAGGTCAAAAGGAAGTTTTTTGAAGAATGATAAAACTCTAACATCTCTGAAGGACCCAAGAGCCCTGGGTGAGGTTAATCAGAAGGGAATTCAAGGCTCCCCAAGGGGAGATGATTATAAGAAAGAAGTCCTCTGACTGCTGCTGTGCGTCTGGCATTGGAGCCTTAGAGATCCTTTTCAGATGACATGTGCCTTGGACAATGACTGTGATCTGTGTCTATGTTTTCCTGGTGAAGATGTCATAGGAATTGACCTATTTTGTCCTGATGGATGAACCTAATGATGGAGATTGCCTTGACTTTCTGTGGGGCTGCTAACTATTTTGAAGTATTTATGTATTTATTTATTTTAGAGCCAGGGCCATGCTGTCTAGCTCGGGCTGACCTCAAGCTTGTTCTTCTCACACCTTTTCTTCTGAGGATTGGGATTACAGACCCGTGCCAGCAGACCCTGCTCTCTGCTTCCACCTTTAAAGAAAAAAGTCAGTGCAGGGAATTGGATCTAGTGGTTTTCAGATGGTAGATGACAACCTTTAGCTGTTTCTGCAGCATGGCTTGTTCAGTCTTTACCTTCTGTGCAGGAATTAGGAAATGATGGTCTTCAAATTACCTGCTCCTTTCTCAACTTAGTAGTCAATGTTCCTACTCTTAAACATACCTCTGATTACTTTTCCTAAATATCTAATAAATGAAAATAAACAAGTGAAATTAGATTCTTTTTCATTAGCCAATTTCAAATTTTGCAATTGAATTTTCAAACTCCATTTATCTCACCATAATGGGAATATATTACATTTATACATAATCTAGAAGTAAAATATTCTGAAAAGCTTTCAGAACTATATTTTTTTTTTCAAGTGACTAGGCTAAATTTAGTTTTCTGGCAAAGTGGCTGCAACAGAACCAATGACTTTAACTGGAGATGTTATATAATCTTGTCTCTTAATTTCTCTTACGACTTAGTCTTTTTAATGAAATGATAAAGTGTACAGACTCTCACCCCACTGTTCACATCCATAGACAAATGAAACAGGTCCTTGTATGGACTGCTTTAGGGTGAAAAGGCCAGGATTTGATGAGGATTAAAGGCACTTTTTATTTTATGTGAATACCAACTAGCGATGAAGTGGTCCAGCCAACTCTACTGAGCCTATGATGAGTGCCTGCCTGTGGGAATATGGAAGTGGGGTAACGAATTCCCCCCCAAGTGCCTGCCTTGAGGAAATTTTTATCAGGGTCCAGGACAGATGCTACAAGCGGCTGAGGATGCTAATCTGAGGGATTTCAAATGAATCTAAGACACTGAGTTCTTTAGTCCATTCCCTTTATTCTTCTCAGTCAATTCTGTCTGCACAGTTCATCCCTGTCCTCACATTCAGCTCCTCTCTGTACCCAGTTTTCCTGTCTTCGTAGTTTTAGTAAGCTCCTATGCTTTTGACCTGATCTATGTCCTCTGTCCCTTCGTCCTCCATCTTGCCTTCCTAGCACCTTACTCCTGGCTCTCAGAAAACTCTACCCAAGATCTGCTTTACCCTCTACAGAACCTCTGTCTTCCTTCTCTCTCTCTGGCCCCTAGGTTCTGTCTCTGGAATTCTGCTTCAGTCCTTACTGCACCTGGTTATGCAAAAAGCCCTATTGTCCTCGGTCAAACTCTCAGCCATGCCCCTAGCCTGAGGGAAGGGGATGATCTGAGCTTCATTTGCACAAGAAACAAAGCTATGCATCTAGAAGCCTGCTTGTCTCCTAGGCTCAGAAGGGGTGGGGGGTGGGGTTGAGGGGGGGAATGGTAGTTAGTTACCTAGATGTTCAGCAGGTCTGGAAGCTTAGCTGTTTGCCTATAGTATTGGTCTATAGTATTTGGGCACACAAGAATTTCATAGCAGAAGACAGCTGAAATATTAAAAACTGGATAACACCAAATATCCCATAATAAATGGCTTGCTTTTGACAGACCCTTGGCCAGTGAAAGTATAGCTTTAATACACAGCTGAATCTCTATAATATATTCTTGAAGCCCACAGAGGCTGCTAGGGCCAAGGTAATCCAACATTCATGCAAAAAGTACCAAGGAGCTTCTCATGTCATAAGGACCAGAGTCCTTGGGTGTATAAACCCAATAGTCACATGTCAGGCAGAGGTGAATAGCTGGAAGATGCAAAATGATTTATGTTATCAACACGACTCTTGATACTCACAGGATTTTTTTCTTTTGTTAAGAAAATACTAGAAAGGGTAATAGGAAAAAAAAAAGGTCTGCCCTTGATCAATTCTAATATGCTGAAGTAAATATAAACAAAATGCCAGGGTTGCTCTGGGCTAATTGTTATCTGGACTTCTTGGAGAATGATCCCTGCAGGAGATGGAGTAAAAAGTGGGTGAAATAAAAGACTCTCGGGCAGAGCTGTGTTTGCACATGCAGCCCAGGGAGGCCTGTGGTCTTTACATGTTTTGTTCTCTTGTTGTTTGAGACAGAGGCTCTTGTAGCCAGGCTGGCCTCAACCTCTCTAAGTAACTGAAGATGACCTTGAGTTTTGATCATCTCATCTCTGACTCCCAAGGATGACAGGCATGCTTCACTAGGTCTGGTCTGTGCATTCAAACAGGGCTTTATGCACGCTCGGCAAGCACTGTACGACCGAGATAGGTTACCAGCTCCTGTTCTGTTCGTTTTTATGGTGGAGGTGCACTGAGTGTGAGCAGTAGCAAAGGGAGAAAGCAGGAAAGTGTACCTTTCCTCCAGCAGGACACTAAAGTCAGATTTCTACCGGGAGAAGAAACCACAATGATAGTAGGTACACTATTACTTAAAACAATTGTCACTTCATAAACACAGCTAACCAAGCAATGGTCCAGAGTAGTGGCGCCAAGCACACCCAAGTCTGATGGTTTTATTAGTCCCATTTCGCCAATGTGAAACTATGGTTTATGTGGAGGGCCCCAAAAGAGCTTGACCACACAGCACCCATTCAGGCTTAGGGGCCTAGACACAGCTTCTGTAACAGGCTTACTGGCAGGCCCCACTCAGATCTAGGAAAAGCCTTAAACTGATACCACCCAGGGATCCACCCAGGGGTGAGGAAGTACCTGACATCCCAAACATTCTAACCATTAGATAAGGTGGCCAGATGTCCTTGAGTCTCAAACACACCTATTTTTTTGTTTTACAGATACCCCTAGATAATTGTCAGCCAATCAGGGTCCTGGACCCTGGAAATCCCCTTACCGCAACCTCTGCTAGGATAAAAATCCCACCCTGCCTGGGCTCAGGGCTCTCTGCTCTCACTGCTGTGTCAGACAGACAGAGGGACCAAGCTCTGGACCTTGAAATAAAGGCTCTTTGCTTTTACATGTGGGATTCGGTCTCCATGGTGGTCTTTTGGGGGTTCCCGAGATCTGGACATAACAGTTTAAAGAGTTAGCAGTTGGCCTTTTGGGCAATTCACAGCTTAACACTGTTTATCAGACTACAGGCACATCAAGCTTCTTAAGATTCAATGTGGAATTGGATGAAGTAAGGCTCAGAGAGATGCCTTTGCTTCCTAAAACCTAGTGGTGCAGGGGCATTGCCTGTAGTACACACCAAAATGAGCTGAAGTAAAACCTAAAGTATGTGCTAGTGGAGGCCAGAGGAGGGTGGATAGGATGGTGTTGGTGGATTGTGTGTGAAGCATGTTTGCGGAGGAGAAAGACCCGCAATCTCAGATAATGGTCTACTTGGCATCTCTCCCCTTCATCTTCCATTTCTCTGCACTTTAATTTCATGTTCTAAGCCAACCTTTCTCTCTTTTCTGCTTATTCTTTTATTTAATTCTTAATATACTCCTTTTATTCCTTTCCTTCTCTCCCTCATCCACCCTTTCTCGTGTGTGTGTGTGTGTGTGTGTGTGTGTGTGTGTGTGTGTTTGTGTGTTGGGGAATACAAGCCAAATCCTCTCCAAACTTGATGATTTTCCTCTTGAGAAGCAAGCAGAGAGAAAAGAGAAGTAATAAGAGAGACAAGGTGGAGG
>CABHPR010147551.1:9972-22092 GCA_902168415.1 Peromyscus melanophrys
GTGATAGTTGATACATTATTAATTTTTCTCATCTCCCAAATATAGCAGTTATGAGAGCTGATGGTTTTAAATCTTTTTGCTTGTAGCTTAATGTGCCTTCGAGTCATCCCAGTTCCCTCTATACCTGAGTCTACGGCTGAGTTCTAGCCCAGCATAGCAATTAGTTCCATCGTTTATGCGGACTCATCAATTTTAAGGACTGCCAAAACTGCTGTGCAGAAATGGATTCTGGAGTTGCCCCGAGGCCTGGCAGCAATGTGGCCTTTGTGTTTGCCACAGGGGAGAGGGGAGGAAATAGTTGCCTGTGGGCTGAGTGTTTGTTCTTCCTTTCCTTGTGGAATTCAATTATGATGTGAACACTTACTCAGAAAGAGCACCGTGCTTTTCATTTTCTCATGTAGCTCCTTTCAAGCCATATTTATGAAGAAAGGGATACTTAACCATTTCCTAAGGAAAACTAGTCTACTTGGGAGGCTCTTATATTATAGAAAGGACAGACCAAGAGTCAGATACACATGATTTCTTTCTTTATTTTTTTGACATTATGGAATAGGACTAGAGGGACCCTCAGGCAATTACAATGTTATGATTTTATTTATTTACTTTAGAGACAATGTTTAACTATGTAGCCCTGGATACCCTGGAGCTCACTGTATAGACCAGGTTGATCTGGAACTCACAGAGATTCTCCTGCTTCTGCCCCATGAGTGCTGGGATTAAAGACACTTGACACCATATTTGGCCATTATTTTTATGTAGATGTGTGTGTGCATGCGTACGTGCACGTGTGTGTGTGTGTGTGTGTGTGTGTGTGTGTGTTTGTTTATACATATGGTGTATCTCCAGGAGCCCTTGGAAGCCGGAAGAAGCCATTGGATCCCCAGAACTGGAGTTACAGGTAGTCATGAACTGCTATGTGCATGCTGGGAACCAAGCCAGGATCCTCTGCAAGAGCAGTACATGCTCTTTACCACTGAACCATCTCTCCACCCAAGACCTTTTAAAAATGTATGTGTGTGTGTGTGTGTGTGTGTGTGTGTGTGTGTGTGTGCATGTGCATGCAGATGCATGTGTACATTATGGGAGACCATGGGACAGCATATGTAGCCATTTCTCAGGCACTGTCCACCTTGTTCTTTGAAACAGGGTCTGTTAAAAGCCTAGAAATCATTGATTGCACTGGGATGACCTGTGAGCCCCAGGAATCTTCCCATTTCTTTCTCTCCAGTGCTGTGACTACAAGTGTGTGCTACCATGCCTTTTTATTTTTAGCAAGGACTTGGCAGTTGAACTCAGGTCCTATTGTTTTCATAGCAAGCACTTTATTCACTCAGCCATCTCCCCAGCACAGATGATGCATATCTAAGTAAGGTTCAAGTGAACGAGAGTTGCCAAATCGATGATGTCCTAGTTTACCTATTTTTGAAAGACATTAGAAGTTAGAACAGTTATATGCCCAGGATAGCCACTTTAAGTGTCTCTGCCCCAAGATGTCTCTGTGTAGAATTGTCTGTTCATACAAAGGAACAATCATGTTTCCTTGTGTCAGGCATCTTGGGTTTCCATGACAGAATTTCACAGTTTGTGTAGCTTAAAACACAAAATGATTTCCTCAAGGTTCTGAATACTGGAAAATCAAGGGTCCAGTAATGTAGATTTGTTCCTAATCCATGGTTTCTTGGCTACCATCTTGTTGTATGCTCACATGTGGGTATGGAGAGAGAGAAGAGAAAGTGGACAAAGATGGAGAGAGAGGAGAGAAAGAGAAAGGAGAGGAAGATAGATGTGGAGAGAGGAAGAGAGAAGAAGGGGAAGTGTGTGTGTGTGTGTGTGTGTGTGTGTGTGTGTGTGTGGAGAAAGAGAGACAGAGAAAGAAAGAGAGAGAAGGAGAGAGAGAGAGAGAGAGAGAGAGAGAGAGAGAGAGAGAGAGAGAGAGAGAGAGAGAATGAGATCAAGAATGGGTAGAGACAGAAGGAAGGAGAGAGAACCACATCCCTTCATGATATTTCTTTTTATAAGGCCACTAATCTTATTGTACAATGGCCCATCCTTAGGATCTCATTAAACTTAGTTACGACCTTACAGAGCCCATCAACAATTAAAACCACTTTGGAGATTATAACCTCAGCATTTGAACTTGGAACAACACAAGGTAAGATAAAACCACCCTTTTAAGAGAAAATTATAACCAATGCATAAATATATGTAATTCTCAAAGAATAAAGAAAGTAATATAAATATAAAATCATAGAAAGTTGTGGTCTTAAAGCAGTAGATCTATGCTTTCATTCAAGGGCCAATTAATCATCTTTTATTATAATCTTAACTATAAGTCATAATAGCCTCTATTCACACATGGAACATTCCAGATATTTATGATTATTTGTGAGGTGCCATGAAAAGCATCCCCAATACACCTAAAATCCCAATCCTTTTTTTTCCCCTGGAATTATTGGTCTTGAGCCTTCAGATTATGAAGGATAAATACCACAATTCCAGAAGTTCAGTTATCTTCTTTCACATAAACTCCAGATAGTTTTATGATCTTTTAATTCTTGTTTCAATTAGACATTAGAGAATATAAAAAAATCTGTTCTAATGATCAATTTTTTTTCTGTGCTTCCTATAAGAGATGACTTAAATAGCATGGCTTGCCAAGTGATTATAAGCTTTGGATCAAGGAAATAGTTCTGAGTTAGTGAGGAGAATGTTAATAATGGGGAATATAAGTGAGGCTCATGTTGATATATCCATCATAGTGATTTAGAGAGAAACTCACCAGAGTCTAAATTTATTAAAATGATATGAAAATGTTTCCCTTATGATTGTCTCTTTGTGTCTTACTGTTTGTAATAAACCCTAAGAGAAGCATGTCCAATACAAAGCTTAAAAGAACACTTACATCAGAAGATGGGAGATCTGAGTTAGAATGATGACCAAAACTTGCTAGTTGTGACACACATACACACACACACACACACACACACACACACACACACACACACACACACCCCAATGCAGTTTCTTTCTTTCCCTCTTCTCTTCTTTCTTTTTCTTTCTTATTTTTTTGATGGGCCCTTTGATAGGCTCTTAGTAGCCTCAAACTCAGTATTCTTGTTATAGCTGACTTCTACTTGTTTTTAAATAAATGGCTGTCCAAACAATGTTTGCTGAATGAATCATAGGGACCTGACTTACCACCTAGCTTCATTTCTTCTTATCTCTAGGATTTTCTGTAAGATAATTTGTAGCTCTTGTAGTTTGTGAATGCTCCAAGGCAAAGACAATTTTTTATTTAGACAGAGTCTCATGTAGTCCCAGATTGTCTCCAACTTTCAGTGTAGTAAATAAATAAATAAATAAATAAATAAATAAATAAATAAATAAATAAGTAAATGGCCCTGAACATCTGATGCTCCTGTTTTTGCATCTTGAGTACTATGATAACAGGTGGGTGCTACCACTCCTGGTTTATGCCGTGCTGGGGAATGAACCCATGGCCTTGTGCATTTCAGAAAAACATTCTAGGAGCTGAACTATATAGCTCTAGCCCCCAGGGAAAACATATCTTGAATAAAAGAAAATCTGATTTGATTGTGTTGTTTTAGCAAGTTTACTTCTTAACTGTTAGGATTTCTGCCCTTTCTGCTGTACAGTTACAATTGTCCTGGAACTATCTCTGTGGAAAACTCAAGTCCCCGGACCACCAGAAGCTTGGGGTGGTTGAAGTTTTAGGGTTTTCACGGTGATGTTTTGTACCTTTTCTCTCTCCCCTTGTTTCATTTGGCCATGTGTCCCTTCACAGCGTGCTGTTGGTCACTGAGGTTGGAAAAGAAGACCCAGAACTGTTGTGCACCCTGCATACTCCTCACAAGGTTAATTTAAGCATAAACTTATGGGTCAGAGAGATGCCTCAACTGGTAATGGCATTTGCTTCCAAGCCTGATGACCTGAGTTCAATCATGTAGTATAAGGAGAGAATTGACTTCTACACATTTTCCTCTAACTTCCACATGTGCAATGTGGCATGTGCACATATACACACACAAAAGTAAAACTGTAATAAAAATAATTTAAACACACAATCACTGTTTTTTTTCTTTTTATTTATTCTCTCATACAATACATCCCAACAAAAGCCACCGCTCCCTCCTCTCTCCCCAGTCCTCCCACCACCTCCCCTTTACCCCAGATCCATTGCTCCTCTGTTTCCTTTCAGAAAAGGGCAGGCCTCCCAGTGATATCAAATGAACATGGCATAGCACAACACAATAGGACTAGGCACAAACCCTCATACCAAAGCTAAATGAGGCAACTCAGTAGTAGGAAAAGGGTCCCAAGGGCAGGAAAAGAGTCAGAGACAGCCCACTCCCACTGTTAGGTGTCCCACCAAGACACAGTCGTTGTTTCTGTAAACCCAAATCATACCATAGAAATTATACAATTCTGAGATTTAAGGTTCCCTCAAAGGCATTTAGGATGGCCATAGATTCCCAAAACTTCTGAGTTTGCTTCTAAACTCATCACCCTGAACCCACATTTCCTATTTCCAAGTTATCTGCCAAGTTCTGTGGAAAGCTGATTGTGGGGAAGTTCTCAGCAGTCTGTAGGGTAAAGCTAAATCAATGCCAGTTCCTGACATATTGATCAAAGCGTCTGTGTAGAGAAGTCCCTGACCCACTGAGTCTTGTGTGTTTACTCCTCCTCTCTGGAGTTCATCACAGCAACCTCACTTGAAGGGAAGGGAAAGTCAGTTTTCTCTCAGGCTGTCCAGGCTAACTAACAGATCACCACAGACAAGAGTAGATTAGAGCATCAGAAACTCATTTCTTACTCTTCTAGAGGCTGGGATGCTCTAGGTTAAGAGTCAGTATTCGGTGGTGGTACTTCCTGGCTCTTAGATGGTGCTCTTTTCAGTGACTCTTTACAAACTGAAGCAGACAAGGGGGCTTCTGCAGTAGCTTTTTACAAAGGAAACTATTTTGCTCACGAGGACTGTTGCCTCATGATAGAGCACAGGAGAAATGGATAGGGACACTTCGTATTCTGTTTTGTAGAGATGCACTTGTGCTCTGCATTGCAGAAAGGAATCAGTGCACACATATTATTACCAGCTTAGTTTGTAGATGCTCTTCATGGTTGGTTTGTTCTGGGTCATGCCCTCATAGCCCAGATATTCCAGGAGGGAGTACAAGATGGATACTGACAAACACTAACTAAGCTCATCATTTCTAGAGGTGCCTGAGCCCACACATCCAGAGAATGAGGGGAGAGTGCAAGGGATGATAAGAGGAAACCACAGATATCACAAGTCTCAAACATACTGATCTCTTGAGCTCCAAATCTGATAGCCTCTGCCTCCACCCCTTCCTCCCGACATAATTGGCAGCAGGAGATGATGAGAGGGAAGAGATTTGGGGGATGCTAATCCACTGTCTTCTCAGATTGCTAGCTCTCTGAATAAAACACAGTTTTAAAGATTTAATCTCTGTCTCTGCTCATTGGCATCTGTGAGTGACAGGCAGAAGTGAATTCTGATAGCCAGTTACATCATGACCAAATCACTTTTCAAAGGTTCTACTTCAAATGCTAACATTTAGGGCACTGGCATTCAACATCAGAATTCTGAGAGGCTTCAACCCAACATTCGATCTAGAGAAGTGAATGCTCTCAAAATGGTTCTTCCTCTGCCGTCCTAATAGTAAGTTAAGTGAGTAAGATACCGTTAAGAAGGCCAGTTCTGGAGGGGTAGGCACAGGAATGGGAAATCTGAGGTGACTCACACAGACAGGAGTGACTGTGCCCATGTTTGAAGGCAAGGGTTGGTATTCAACCAGGTTTTGCCACATCAAATTTTCCCATATCAGAATCCTTTCACTTCCCCGAAGTTTTGCCTCTGAGGCTCACACTCAAAGAAGAGGTGCTTGGATCCAGACAGTGTTGAATTGGTGCCAGACCGAGGAAGGGAAGATACATTATATACATTGTCACAAGGAAGCAAAAAATCCATGCCTGAGCCAAGAAGACGGCAAGATGAGGATATAAAGGAAATGCGTGGCCCATTCTAAACGCCGCGAGAAGGAGAGAGCAGAGCACACTGATGGGGCCGTTAACTGGAAATTCATCCATTTTGCCTGGAGAGAGGTTGGAAGACTTGAAGTTGTCTTTGTTGCTCCTTTGCAGCTGGAAGCACCCTGTCATTCCACCAGATTCAGCAGCCATGGTGCTGGGGGTGGGAAAGAAAGAGATGAAGGAATGAAAAGCTGGTAGCCAGGCATGATCTCCCCTCCACCCCCCACCCCGTGTGTGTGTGTGTGTGTGTGTGTGTGTGTGTGTGTGTGTGTGTGTGTGTGTGAGAGAGAGAGAGAGAGAGAGAGAGAGAGAGAGAGACAGACAGACAGACAGACAGACAGACAGACAGAGACACACAGAGAGAGATACATGCACACAGGGAGAGGGAGAGAAATAGACTTCTACACTTCATATTTCCTCTTTAATGTTATCTAGTCAATGTCGCTTTACTGGAATTCCCCAGGAGACATTTGTTATTGATATCACACCTTTTTTGCCACTTTGTTGTTACAGTGTCACAGAACAGCTGAAAATCTGGCTGCAGCATGCTGTGTTGAGTTCACTCAACATTCTCTGTTTCCTAACCCTCATAAATTAAAAAACAACAACAACAAAAAACTGGTTGGAGAGAATGACCAATGTCTATTCTGCCTTCCATGTAAGAGACACTGGACTGGTGGAGTCTCCAACTTCAGCCAGAAGCCCAGGCCAGGATTTAGATTCTCCCAGAATCTCAGACCTCTCTGCGCACTGGCTGGGACCTAGGCATGGACTGTATTCGACATCTGTCCTTTACCTCCCTCTGGTTTAGATCTCTTGTAAGGATGAGAACGAAGGGTACACACCTACCCACAGAACCTTGCTTATTTTATTTTTTTAATGACCCCTGTGCCTGTAGGTGTGAGAAGCAACCCCAGATCATAGTTACAATCTTGTGTTTGTTTATTTATTTATTTTGTTGTGAGAAAAGTTCTCTTGTAGTCTAGGCTGGCCTCAAAGTCTTTCTTGCTGAGAATGACTTGAACTCACAGCCGTCCTTCCTCCATCTCCCAGTGCAGGACTTACAGGCATGAGTTACCACACTTCATTTTATTCAGTTCCCTAGGCTCCATTCTTGGGTACTAGGCAAACACTCTGTTGGCTTCATTACATCCCTAGCCCAAACGGCAAATTTTTTTAAAATTAATTTTGCATGTCCTGATGTTTAGGGCCCTTAATCCAGGGTGGGGAGTGGCATATCTCATTGGACTGGCTTGTTACTTCTAGCACAAGGAATATAATTTTTTACATAACAATGAGTTTTCACAAACAGAAAACACCAGTTCTAGTGGGTGTGACATGGTGTTGGGATTCTTCCTCATCTCATGCCTAGTGACTTCAGCATGAGTCCAGCTGCCCCAGTCCTTTGCTTGGGTGTTCATCTTTTTGGTTTTACATTGTCCTGACATTGTTTCTTAGCTCTTTGCTGGTCCTCAAATGCTGTCTACCTTGTGTCCAGAGGGTCTTTACTCACCTGGAGCTGTTTAATTTGTCAAGGCTGGCTGGGTGGTGAGCCTCAATATCCTCCTGCCTCCACATCTGTGGGACTGTGAGTGCAAGCCTGTGCCGCGGTGCCTGGATTTCTTTATGTGCCTTCTGGGGAATCAAATTCAGGGCATCATGCTTGTATGGCAAGCATTTTGACAACTGAGCTGTCCCCCTAGCTCCAACTGATACATTTTTTAATGTCATGCAACTGGTCACTTAGAAAATACTAGTTGATTGACTAATTTAGATCTGCTTAATGTTGACAACTTTAATTACAGCATGAAAAAAAATGAAAGCATTTAATATCACCACAATTCTCATCAGACGAGAATCTTGAAGAATTGGAAAGTTGTTACATTCAGGCAATGGTAGCAAGTTTCCAGAATTTGGAAAGTCCCCACTTTACTAGTGGTGACATCTGCTGTTCATTTCCCCCTTTGTAGTGATGGCTTCTCTTGGTGCCTTTTAGAAAGTAAACCTCTTAAGTATCCAAGTCTAAATTGTCATAGTTTGTCTTTCATTATTCTTCCCAGAAAAAAATTCCATTCTGTTAAAAGGCAGCTCCTAATGGACAACTTAATTGCACAGCCATTGTACTTTGGTGAGGAATAGAAGGCCCTTTATGTGCTATTCCATCACCCCGTGATGATGCTCCTTTGATGAGCATATCTGCAGAAACACTACTAGCAGAAATACACTCAGGATAAATATTTTGTAATCTTTTAGTCTGAAGATACCTTTATTCATTCTTCCTATTTGACTGCCAGTTTGGCGAATCACCAAACTGTACAATAGAAATAATTTCCCTTGAATGTATTGTCTCCATCAGACTGTAGCTTCCAGACTTGCTGGTGAGAAGCTCATAGCCACTCTGATTTCCCACTCCTCATATGTAATTGTTTGAGTCAGTTTTCGGTTGCTCCGACAAAACACCCAAGAAAATCAGTTTACAAGAAATAAAATGAGGTTTGTCTCACAGTATTGGAGGATTGCTTGCTGTGCTGGGTCTGTGGTGAAGCTGTACATTGTATCAGAGTGTGTGGCAAATGAAATTTGCCTACACCTGGCTGTTGAGAAAAAGACAGGGAGGGGGAAGGAGGAGATAAAAGAGATGAGAGGAGGTAAAGAGAGTTTGTGAGGAAGGGTTAGATTAGAGTCCCTTTGTTCCAATGACCTAACTGCCTTCCATTTGGCCCCACCCCTTGGTTTTGTCTCTTAAAAGTGCTACAGGTGAAGAAGGAGCTTCTAACACATAACTCTGGGTCAGGGAATGTTCAGAATGTAACCACAGCAACGACACTAGTATTTTTCCCCATGAAAGCATTTGGCAAGCTTGTCTCCAACACTCTAAACCAATGTCACAGTAACAGGGATGATTTAGATCTAATTTTACCTCTTGCATTGGGTATTTAGTGGTCAATTTTAATCTGAAAAATGTGATTCTTTCATTTTCATAGAATTTTAGGGATGACTTGATCAGTCATTTCCTCCCTTCTAGAGCTGGAGTTTTTACACCAATGCCCCACAATGAGTTCCCTATGTTTTCTATTTTCAGTGTGTTTAAAAGGATTCTTTTAGTTTCGTGCTTGAACTTTATAAAGCGCTATTTTTCCCAAAGGTCTGACATCATGGAGACTTTTTCCTTCTCTGAATACTTGGGTAGCTTAACTTTTTAATTAACATTTATTTATTTTGTGGTTGGCATGTGTATAGAAGTCAGAGAACAACCTCAGGGAGTCAGTTCTTCCCACAATGGAGGTCCCAAAGAACAGAGTGTAGGTCGCCATGGTTGTTGGCAAGCTCATCTAACTTTTAGTTATCTCACCAGCCCTACTGTTGGAGTTTTAAATAGTATCATAATCATGTTTCGTGGGTATGGTACCCTTCTGTTACTCTTTGTGATTTTTTTTTCAGTTTTCCCTTTCATTGTTATTACCCCTCCGCTTATCTTTTTGCTGTTTGGTTTCTATTGTGGAGGTAGAGAATTCCCCAAACATCTAACCATGTCTAGTGTTCTACTCAATGTAAGAGAAGCCCCTCAGTACATGAGTAATGTTAGGGATTTTGACATGATTCTTTGCGGGGTGACTGAGGAATTGCTATGGTCCCTGTATTTTGATATCCTTGTGGTTTTCTGTGGGTTAGACTTTTCTGGCCTATCATATGGTAAGTTCAGATCTGTTCTAAATATTCTAGAAAGGAAGAAAAAAGATATTCTGTATGTATTTGATTATTTCTGTCACCGTGTGTGTGTGTGTGTGTGTGTGTGTGTGTGTGTGTGTGTGTGATTTATTTGCTGATGCTCTCTAGTGTCTAGAACTGAACACCCCAGTGACCTGCTGAGGTTTCCAGGACACTCCTGGAGGGGACAAAGAGCAGTCACCTGGAGACAGAATGGACAATAGCCCTAGAGAGCTGAATTTTTTAAGACAACTTCAATTACCATTTTGTTCTTCCTCTGTTTGCCTCTTCACTCCCAGGTCCAAAGGTCTTTGGTGACATCATTCCCTGGTCTGTTGATTCTGCACTGTGGATGTGCCTGCTTCTGTTTTCCAGGGCACTCCTTCAGATGCCACTACTTTTGTCTGGTAAATGGTCATTTTCTACTTAGTTTTCAAAGATTTCTCAATATGGATCTTAGTTTGTTATTTCTCTCCACATTAATTTTTATCTTCAGAGGGGAAAAAAAATCTCTTTTCTTATCTAGTGGGGTTTTGTAGGTCTCAAAACTAAATGAATATATCCAAACCAAAACGCTATTTCCTCTGAATTTTTCCTTTCCTTTATTTTTATGTGTTTTAACATGTGCTTGTGTGAGGAGTGAGTTTCCATAGGTACATGTGTGCACATGAGTATGGGTGTCTCTCTTAATCACCCTGCATCTAATTTTTTGAGATAAGGTCTCACTAGTTAGATGCTCATTGATTCTGCTAAGCTAGCTGGCCAGAAAGACCCAGGGATGTTCCCATTGCTAGGATTACCATTTTAAAAATGGGTGCTAGGAATTGAATTCTGGTCCTCATGAGTGTACAGCAGGCATGTTACTGACTGAGCCTTGACACAAAGATTCGTGTGGCTCACTCTGTACAGTGAGCCTCTAGCAGGCAAACATAGACTGTAGCAGGTAAACGGTGCTTTCTCAGCTGACAAATGACTACTTTCACTACTGTCTGTGCCTGGGAACTCAGGATTCCAACAGTCTTGCAGTCAAATTCCCTTAAAGGGGAGATATATTTTATAACATTCTCAATCCAGGTCACAGCGTCATTTACATCTTAGGATCCACAAAGAAGCAAAACTAGCAGGGAACTGGCCTGAGTCCTAAATGCAAAAGGGTTGATACTGGACAAGCAAAAAGGCTATAGGAAGATCTCATGCCTGTTTTTTTCAAAATTGAGGGGGAAATGTGATTTTACTGTTGTTACCAGTGCTCTAGATGCTGCGCGTTTTGCTTGATTACTTTCATTTGTGTGTATGTGTGTGTGTGTGTGTGTGTGTGTGTGTGTGTGTGTGTGTATGGTGCTAGAGGTCAAATCTAGGGCCCTGTGTGTGTTAGGCAAGCTCTTTACCCTCAGATACATCTCCACCTCCTTCGCTTCAGTCTCCTAAGCTCAGCACCACATCTGCTTTTCCATTCCCACTGGGACACATATCTGATATATTTGTTTGCAAGAAGAGGATAGTAAGGTTTAGTAATATTTTCAGAGAATAAAACATGTTACTTTCTATAGGCTTCATGACTTAACAGCAATAAAACATTTTATGTATATGGAACTATTACACTCCCCAGGCAAATATTTTCCCTTTTTCTTTACAGCTAGTTTTTTTTCCCCATTTTTCACGTGCATGTGTGGATTGCATTTGTGGATGCCTGTGCTTTTGCATGTCTGTGGGCATATGTACATATAGGGATGTGTCTGTGGAGGCCCGAGGCTGATGTGAAGAATCATTCTCCATCATTCTTTTACTGTATCTGTTGAGGCAGGTCTCTCAGTCAAATCCAAATCTTGCAGATGGCTTGTCTGAGCAGCCAACTTGCTCTGGAGATTGTCCGTCCCCAACTTCTGAGGCTGAAATTGCAGCCACCCAGCATTTATATGGTTTTCTAGGGATCTGAACTCTGGCCCTTGCACTTGAGCAGCAAGCTCTTTAACCACTGAGCTACCTCCCTGGCCTGGAACAGCTAAGCTTCTTATGTCTAAAAGTCTACACAGGCTGTCAAGGAAGGAGAGTATTAGATAAGGAAGGATGGGGCAGGGTGGGCAAAAAGGGCATGAAAGAATAAAGAAATCTGGCGGAAAGGCTACCAGGGAGGAACAGGGGTAGCAGGAGCTTGGGAGAGGTGGGGAGAATGAGAAACCCAAAGCAGCTTTGTCTGAAAATGTCATAATGTCATCTTACATCATACTTGCTGATTAAAACAAAAGTAGTTTGTATTCCCTGAGTCTGTTTTCTGGCCTCTTACTTGGCCTTTGACTCTTTGAAATCTCATAGATCTTCCACTGTTCTTTCAAAACTGCT
>CABHPR010147552.1:0-10753 GCA_902168415.1 Peromyscus melanophrys
TGTCAGTCTTTTTTGCTTCAAATCTACATGCATCACTATAATGCTGGTAAGATCTCAAGGACTAAATTTTCTTCATCAGCAAAATGGCAAGAAGGCCACTATCTTCCTTACTCATTCACTAATCCTTTCAATAATTCCATACTGAGAATGTTTTGTATGTCAACGCTGATAAATGAAGCCTTTGATAATTTAAGAAATAGTTTACTTTTCAAACATATTAGATGCATATTTCAAGCATGTTTAAAAAGATGAAATTCATCAAAGTGTCACAGCTATGAAATAAAATACAGCAAGGATGGGGCCTGTAGAATTCTACACGCAGAGAAGATAGGAAGAGATGGTCACCATCACACAAATAAGGAAACAAAAGAACAAGAAGTGACTGTGTGGAACACATCAGCACTTCATGGTGAAGGAACACATAATACAATGTGAGAAGTTGGACTACTTGAGATCTCTAAGTCCAAACCTAAAGACCTCCTAGAATGTGGTTATGAGAACCAAGGTATGGTAAAAAAAAAAAAAATACTGGGGATGAAATCATCTTCTCGCATCACCAAACTCCATACTGACTGCAAACAGACATCCTGGGATGCTCTCAGCAGGCAGCATTTTGTGTCTCTTGTATCTGATGGAAATATCAACATAACTGATATGTAGCTCACCATTGTGTGTATATCCAGCTCCATGGTATCTGATGCCTTCAACCTCTGCAGGCATGTGCTTTCATATGCAGCTACAGACACATAATTAGAATTAATTTTAAAAGGTGTTTTAAAAGTTGCTGGCATAGTTTGCGGAACATTTATAAGTAAACCCTAAAAGGCAGAAAGAACAATTGAAGTGTGTTTGGATAACTGAGATATGAAACTCTGTTGGGCTCGATAGTATGATGGAAGCATGTCTAGTGAGAAGGAGAAATAATCTAGACATTAAAAATATAGATCCAGTGTCCATGCTGTTAGATTGTGGAGTTGATATGTTGGTATAAGAGATGGTTGACATTACTTACACAAAGGTACAAGTCTGTTTGCATACTTTTCAAAGCATAAGAATTGTTCTCCATAGAGTAACTATTAGTTCTACTTCATTGACTGTGTGGTCCTAATTAAGCAGATGGTAAAATCATGTGAATAAAGGAATGAGAGCAGATTTACAATCATCATTAACCCATCTCTGTGTCTGTTTCTCATTTTCCAGGTGTGGCTGGGGACTGGAAGAATCACTTTACAGTAGCTGAAGCTGAAACCTTTGATAAAGTATTCCAGGAGAAAATGGCTGGTTTTCCTCCAGGGCTGTTTCCATGGAAATAAATTCTTAAAACCTTAAAATCTTACATGGACCCTGTTATTTATTTTCCTGTCCTTATACAGGTGACTGAGTGGGTATGGTCATAGAATACATCCTATTATTGAATTGTGTAGGTTTTTTCTAAAATGTATTAGTAGTAATAATAGCAGTAGTAATAGTGGTCATAATAGTGGAGTAGTGGTGGTTGTTTTATGTGAGTCTGTGTGTGTGTGTGTGTGTGTGTGTGTGTGTGTGTGTGTGTGTGTGTGTTGTGTGCGTTTGTGTGTGTGCATCGTGCACATGGGTGTGCACATACATTTCTGTGTGTAGTACCTTTAGAGATGAGAAGAATGCTGTGGTTGCCATGAAATTGCCATTATGTGTGCTGTAAGCTCCTTTCCTTGTGTCCTAGGAACTAAATTCAGGTCTTCTATGAGGGTAGTACAGTGCTCTTAACCTTTGAATCATCTCTCCAACCCTGAATCTTGTAGTATTGAGTTATCAAATATTTGTTCCTATTATGACTGATTTACTATACATTGCCAGTTAAGTCCAATTTGCTTCACAGAATTCCAGCTTAAAACAACCCTTGTAATATCTGAAATATAAAACACACTACAGAAATTTGTAGATAATTTTTAGTCTGTGACATTTGGGCAAAATAAGTAAATCGTATTTATAGAGACATTCAAACCTAATTTAAGTAGTCTATGGTAGAACTTTATAAATGTACATTTCTGCTCACAATTGTGTATTTGCATTTCAGTTTTTTCTTCTTTTTTGGTAATTTTTACTGGGTGTATACAATAACGGGTTTCATTAGGAAACTTTTGTTCATGCATGCACATCATTGTCATTTTCTCAGTATTGCTCCTCTACTGCCAAGTGCCATATGTTCATTCATGATAGTACTTTCTCCTCCCACACAGCACCTCTCTGCTTGTGTGTCATATAGACTCACTTATATTTAAATATGGATGTTCAGAATAAAGAAATAATGCAATATTGTCTTTCCTTTTTATGACTACAGGGAAGGTGTTTCTGGTAGATAGGATGGAGAATATACCCAGAGGCATCTAGAAGAGTCCAGAGCAGGGAGAAAAAGTAGTAGACAGAACATGGCCAGCAGAATAGGCCAGACTACTAAGTGGGGAGCAAGAAAGCAGGACCAAAACAGAAGGAGCTGAGAGAAAGTGGCCAAGAAGACCAAAAGAGCCAAGGGGGTTGTAGTCAAATTGGCAGGGTTATATATAAACCAGAAGCTTGGGAATAAAAGTCTATGATCTGGAAAAGCTTAAGATAGGGACTGGGGTGAGACGAGCAGAGAAGAAACAGGATACTGGATACTTGTGTGAACTCTGTAACAGGTATTTGCTGTGAGAGAATGGAGGCAAACATGTACTTTGGTATGTTAATAGGTACCAATTTATCCATTTGTCCTGAATTTCTTTTGGCCCTGACATACCAGACTTTTTGTTGATAATAAAGGACTATGTAATCTGTTCTGTAACGGTATTGTCATGACCTGGGAAGTTTGAAGTGCTAATCAAAGGTTGGGAGGAAGGAGAGAAGTTAAGGCTTGGAGACATATGTTTTGATTGCTTCCCAAGTTCTGAGGGAAAACCTTGGACAAGCAATGTGCTGAGAGCTTTAGAGCAGTCTGAAAATTCTGGTTAAAGTCAGAGGCTCAGGCCAGTTTGGAATTCCTTCAGAAACATCAAGTTTACACGGTTTACAGCACGTGTAGAGGTAGCTGATTTTAATTTGTAGCAGTTTATGGTTTTTTTTTAAATAATTAGAAATCTGATGGGACAGATATAGACTGGAGAAAGAAGATAAAGTTAAAGAGCATAGTGGAAAAACTTTTTCTTGGGTTTACACTTGAAACTTCCAGATCTATAGGTAGTTGGGGTGTGGAAGTAGTCTGAAGACTAAGGGTAGCAGAGAAAGGTAGCTACATGGAGATAGAGATAGTTAGATAGATCCCAAATTTAGGAATTGACAGTAGGTAAGTAGGGAAGCTTAAGCTGGTGAAATTGACAGGAGTACTTATCTGAAACGGGAGTTGTGACACATGGATCCAAGACATAAATCCTTGAAGCTTAATTAATCAATTAAGAAACTTAATATCTTAAGTTTACACAATGAGATGAAAATTTTGGATATATTAGCATTGCTGCTGCTTATAATCTGTACTGAAATTTTCACTGTTGATAAAACAGTTAACAGGTGTGTAACACAAATTGCTAAATGGTCTTATTATTAAAAAAATCCCAGTGCCAAATATTGATGTAAAAGTTGAAAGATCAGAGAAACAGAACAAGCCAGACACGTTCTTACCTCTGCGAAATCCTCAGCCTCAAGACAGAGACTTCTTGTTTACTTGGGCCTTGTATACCCTTTTCTGCCCTGGCATCTTACTTCCTGGGAATAAAGGCTTGTATGCTTCCCAAACGAAGATATGAGATCTCAAGGGTTGAGATTAAAGATATGTTCCACCACATCTGACTCTGTTCCCAGTGTGGCCTTGAACTCACAGAGACTCAGACAGATCTCTGTCTCCTGAGTGATAGGTTTAAATTAAATAGCACTTCACAGGTGTCTTTAAAACATTTATAGTAGACTCATCCCTTAGAGTCATATCAAAACCCATGGTTGTGGGTTAAAACCATGAACATTTTTCCTCTGTCCAGAGGATAGATATATAAAGTTTAGAATGAGATGTTTTCAGCACAATGTGAAGCACTTTTTAAGTCTGTCCCTAGGGAAAAAACAAAGGAATTTCAAATTTCTGAGCTTGTGATTATGATAATAGTATTTTACCATGGCTAGATTAATAGCTTATCAGAACTCTATTGATTAATGTTAAAACTCTGAACCTTCAATTTTTTAGAATAACAATAGCATGGAAAAAAGAAAAGAAATATGAAACATTTTACATTTTTCCATGCCCTTTGCACTTCTTAAATCATTTCATTAGACCCTCACAACTCTGAGCATTCACATCCTCTGACCTTTACAACTTACTTTTACATACTTGAAATTACTTCCTTAGACTCTGTGTCTTAGTTACAGTTTCTATAGCTGTTAAGAGACAACATGGCCACAGTAACTCTTTTAAAAGAACACATTTGCAGTTTCAGAGGTTTAGTCCATTATCTTCATGGCAGGAAACATGTAAGTGTGCAGGCAGATATGGCACTGGAAAAGGAGCTGGGAGTACTTCTTGATCTTCAGGCAACAGGAAATGAGCATAATCCCACACTGGGCATAGCTTAAGCATATAAGACCTCAAAGCCTACACCCACAGTGAAACATCTCATCCTACAAGACTACACCTACTCCAATAAGGTCACAATTCCTAATAGCGCCACTCTATATAGGACAGGCATTTGGTCTCAAGAGTCTATGGGTGCCATACCTATTCAAACCACCATATTCCACTCCCTTGCACCCACATGCTTGTAGCCATAACCTAATACAAAATACAGTTAGTCTAATTACAAAAGTTCCCATAGTCTATGACAGCCTCCACAATGTTTAAAGGTCCAAAGATCAAAGTCTCTTCTGAGATTCATGCAAACTCTTAGTTGTCATCTCATTTAAATTATAATCAGAGAAAAGGTTCTAATATTATTATTAGGCTCAAGAAAGAGTAAGAAAGAGACAGAGAAGGTAAGTCTGGTGCTGTGGCAGGGAAACTCAAGGAAGGTTTCAAGTACATATGAGAATTGAGAAATCAAGGGACAGGAAAGTTAAGTGACCTGGTGACAAGAATTTCAATCTAGAGCATCCTCAATTTGATTGAGAAACTTGTCAGAGAAAAATGTCCCAAATTACATAGGATATATCCCTTTGCATATGATAGAAACACTGTATAGTGAAACAAACTTTCTGGTACACCAGTGTGGCTTTTGTAGTGGTACAACAGAGACAATTTAGGCATCTCTAGGTTGACACTGACCAAGTAGATGAAAGATAACAGATGAAAAATGAAGAAGAGAAAACATCTACAGAGGTAGACTGGGAGATACTACTAGGGAAAGGGAACTTTCAAATAGAGAAAGAAGGCTGTGTCTTAGTAGAGAGATTACCAACTGGTGGGTGACCAGGGAGGTTACCAGGCTTCAGGAGCCAGAAATACCCAGTGATGGTTGATGGGTGCTGTAGGATGTTCTGTATGACAAATATGTTAATAAATAAAGCACTGATTGGCTGGTAGCCAGACAGGAAGTGTAGGTGGGACTAAGAGAGAGGAGAATTGAGGGAACAGGAAGGTGGAGCAGGAGACACTGCCAGCCACCGCCAGGACAAGCAGCATATAAAGATGCCGGTAAGGCACGAGCCACGTGGCAAGGTATAGATTTATAGAAATGGGTTAGTATAAGATATAAGAACAGTTAGCAAGAAGCCTGCCATGGCCATACAGTTTATAAGTAATATAAGCGTCTGAGTGATTATTTTATACGTGGGTTGTGGAACTGTGAGGTTTGGTGGGACCTGGAGAGAAGCTCTCCAGCAACAGGTGGGTGCACAGAAAGGCATAGGAAGCTGCAGGAGTTAGAGAAACAGAGAGGACCCATACTGATTAGGCAAGGAGAGAAAAACATTTACCATAGATAGAAGGAAACAGCATCTGAAGAGGCAGACTCTAGGATTTGGAATTGAATACTGTGGGTTGGGAAAGCCTTCAGAAACAAATGATCCATACTTGCCTTAAGAGAGTCAAATCAACAGTTTTATTCAGTCATGGGAGAATGAGCCCCTTGTATGTGGCTCTTAATTGTTTCTACTGGATTTCAGGGACAAGACACATAAAAGGAGAATATGACCTTACTAGGATATAGTAGAGGGGAAGGGTTTTATTGTAGAGATGAGGGAGAATAAAGCCAGGGTTGATCATCTGGAAGAGTCTACAGCACATAGAGAAAATGGTAGACTGAACATAGACTGAAATGTAGGCTGGGTCATGAAAGGAGAGGGAGCAGGGACAAAAGAAAAGAGAAAGTCAGGAGAGAGAGGACAAGTGGACCAAGAGAGCCAAAAAAGTAATACTATCTTCTTATCTCTATTAGCTTCTCTCCTTCTGTTCTACATCTTTCCTTTAAATTTCTTCCCTTACCTTTGTCTCCCTTAAAATTTAATGTTCTTCCTGACTTACCCTCAATTTCTCATGTATATATAAATCTGGATTATTGTTTCAGTGTACAACTTCTTGACATTAATGCTTTAGAATTATTAAGCATGTCAATTGAAATAACTTATTTTGAAATAATATCTTTTAGTCATAGTCAAATAACTTAAAGATTAGAAAAGCTGTGAATGATTTTTTTTACAATATAATTTCTGTAACATATTTTCAGCCTTTCTCTGCACACTTATTTAAGAAATGTCTTTTTTAAAAAATAGTATTTGTTAATAATAGGCTTTTTTGATATTAATAATAGTTTTGTTGAGGTCATAGGAAAGCACACAAGAATATTTTTTTATTTTTTTTTTATTTTTTTATTTTAATATACAATTCAACTTTACCTATCAGCCATAGATTCCCCCCGTTCTCCCTCCTCCCGTCCTGCCCGCCTCCCCCCCCCCCCCCCTCCCCCCGTCCCCCCCCCCCCCCCCGCCCTCCCGGCACCCCACCCACCCACCACCCATTTCCATCTCCTCCAGGGCAAAGATTCCACCGAGGGTTGAGATCAACCTGGTGGACTCAGCCCAGGCAGGTCTAGTCCCCTCCTCCCAGGCTGGGCCAAGGGTCTCTACTAAGCCTCAGGTTTCAAACAGCCAATTCATGCACTGAGCACAGGACCCGGTCCAACTGCCTGGATGCCTCCTAAACAGATCAAGCCAATCAACTGTCTCACCCATTCCGAAGGTCTGATCCAGTTGGGGGCCCCTCAGCCATTGGTTCACAGTTCATGTGTTTCCATTCGTTTGGCCACTTGTCTCTGTATTCCATCCATCCCTGGTCCCAACAACTCTTGCTCACATAAACCCTCCTCCTTCTCACAAATTGGACTCCCGGAGCTCCACCTGGGGCGTCCAGACTGTTCATGTAGATCTCATCCATTTCTCCGTCATTGGGCAATCCCCATGTCTTTCTTGGGGTCCTGTTTTCCAGGTAGCCTCCCTGGTGTTGTGAGTGGCCGTCCAGTCATCCTTGTTCCACAACTAGTATTCTCCTATGAGTGGGTACATACCATGTTTGTCTTTCTGAGTCTGGGTTACCTCGCTCAGGAGGATTTTTTCTAGATCCCTCCATTTGCCTGCAAACCTCATGATGTCATTGTTTTTCTCTGCTGAGTAGTATTCCATTGTATATATGTACCACAGTTTATTTATCCATTCTTTGGTTGTAGGGCATCTAGGTTGTTTCCAGGTTCTGGCTATTACAAATAATGCTGATATGAACATAGCTGAGCAAGTGCCCTTGTGGTATGATTGGGCATTCCTTGGGTATATGCCCAAGAGTGGTATAGCTGGATCTTGGGGGAGATTGATTCCCAATTTTCTAAGAAAGCGCCATATTGATTTCCACAGTGGCTGTACCAGCTTGCATTCCCAACAGCAGTGGAGGAGAGTTCCCCTAGCTCCACATCCTCTCCAGCACAAGGTGTCCTCAGTGTTTTTGATCTTAGCCAATCTGACTGGCGTAAGGTGGTATCTCAGAGTTGTTTTGATTTGCAATAATTTGCAATAATGATTAGGGATGTTGAGCAATTCCTTAAATGCCTCTCAGCCATTTGTGTTTCCTCTGCTGAGAAATCTCTGTTTAGTTCTATGGCCCATTTCTTAATTGGACTGTTGGGAGTTTTGGTGTTTAATTTCTTGAGTTCCCTATATATTCTGGATATCAGTCCTCTGTCAGATGTGGGGTTGGTGAAGATCTTTTCCCATTCTGTGGGCTGTCGCTTTGCCTTGTTGACCGTATCCTTTGCTCTACAAAAGCTTTTCAATTTCAAGAGGTCCCATTGATTGATTGTTTGTCTCAGTGTCTGAGCTACTGGTGTTATACCTAGGAAGCGATCTCCTATGCCAATGCGTTCAAGACTACTTCCTACTTTCTCTTCTAGCAGGTTCAGAGTAGCTGGATTTATGTTGAGGTCTTTGATCCACTTGGACTTAAGTTTTGTGCACGGTGATAGATATGGATCTATTTGCAGCCTTCTGCACGTTGATATCCAGTTATGCCAGCACCATTTGTTGAAGATGCTTTCTTTTTTCCATTGTACGCTTTTGGCTTCTTTGTCAAAAATTATATGTTCATAGGTGTGCGGATTAATGTCAGGGTCTTCAGTTTGATTCCATTGGTCCACAAGTCGGATTTTATGCCAGTACCAAGCTGTTTTTATTACTGTAGCTCTATAGTAGAGCTTGAAGTCAGGGATCGTGATGCCTCCAGAGGTTGTTTTATTGTACAGGATTCTTTTGGCTATCCTGGGTTTTTTGTTTTTCCATATGAAGTTGAGTATTATTCTTTCCAGGTCTGTGAAAAATTGCGTTGGTATTTTGATGGGGATTGCATTGAATCTGTAGATAGCTTTTGGTAAAATTGCCATTTTTACTATGTTAGTCCTGCCTATCCATGAGCATGGGAGATCTTTCCATTTTCTGACATCTTCTTCAATTTCTTTTTTCAGGGACTTGAAGTTCTTGTCATATAGGTCCTTCACTTGCTTGGTTAGTGTTACCCCAAGGTATTTTATGTCATTTGTGGCTATTGTAAAGGGTGATGTATCTCTGATTTCCTTCTCAGCCTGTTTGTCAGTTGTATATAGGAGGGCTACTGATTTTTTTGAGTTGATCTTGTATCCTGCTATGTTGCTGAAGGTGTTTATAAGCTGTATCAGTTCCTTGGTTGAATCTTTGGGGTCACTCAAGTATACTATCATGTCATCTGCAAATAGGAAAAGCTTGACTTCTTCCTTTCCCATTTGTATCCCCTTAATCTCCTTATGCTGTCTTATTGCTCTGGCTAGAACTTCAAGTACTATATTGAATAAGTATGGGGAGAGCGGACAGCCTTGCCTCGTTCCTGATTTTAGTGGAATTGCTTTGAGTTTCTCTCCATTTAATTTGATGTTGGCTCTTGGCTTGCTGTAAATTGCCTTTATTATGTTGAGGTATGTTCCCTGTATTCCTGATCGCTCCAAGACCTTTATCATGAAGGGGTGTTGGATTTTGTCAAATGCCTTTTCTGCATCTAGTGAGATGATCATGTGATTTTTTTCTTTCAGTTTGTTTATATGGTGTATTACATTGACGGACTTTTGTATGTTGAACCACCCTTGCATCCCTGGGATGAAGCCTACTTGATCATGGTGGATAATTGTTTGGATGTGTTCTTGGAGTCTGTTTGCCAGTATTTTATTGAGTATTTTTGCATCAATGTTCATGAGTGAGATCGGTCTGTAGTTCTCTTTCTTTGTTGTATCCTTGTTTGGTTTAGGAATCAGGGTAATTGTAGCCTCATAGAAGGAGTTTGGTAATGTTCCTTCTGTTTCTATTGTGTGGAACAATTTAGAGAGTATTGGTATTAACTCTTCTTTGAAGATCTGGTAGAATTCTGCACTGAAACCATCTGGTCCTGGGCTTTTTTTGGTTGGGAGACTTTTAATGACTGTTTCTATTTCCTTAGGGGTTATTGGACTATTTAAATAGTTTATCTGGTCTTGATTTAACTTAGGTATGTGGTACCTATCCAGAAAATTATCCATTTCTTTTAGATTTCCCAGTTTTGTGGAATAGAGGTTTTTGAAGTATGACCTGATGATTCTCTGGATTTCCTCAATGTCTGTTGTTATGCCCCCCTTCTCATTTCTGATTTTGTTAATCTGGATGCTCTCTCTCTGTCTTTTGGTTAGTTTGGATAAGGGCTTGTCTATCTTGTTGATTTTCTCAAAGAACCAACTCTTTGTTTCATTGATTTTTTGTATTGTTCTCTTTGTTTCTATTTTATTAATTTCAGCTCTCACTTTGATGATTTCCTGGCGTCTATTCTTCCTGGGAAACTTTGTTTCTTCTTGTTCTAGAGCTTTCAGGTGTACAGTTAAGTCACTAGTGTGAGATTTCTCCAACTTCTTTATGTGAGCATTTAGTGGTATGAATTTCCCTCTTAGCACTGCTTTCATAGTGTCCCATAGGTTTGGGTATGTGGTGTCTTCATTTTCGTTGATCTCTAGGAATTCTTTAATTTCTTTCTTTATTTCTTCCCTAACCCATTGGTGATTCAGTTGAGCATTATTCAGTTTCCATGAGATTGTAGGTTTTCTGTAGTTTTTGTTGTTGTTGAAATCTAACTTTAAACCTTGGTGGTCTGATAGAACACAGGAGGCTATTGCAATTGTTTTGTATCTGTTGAGATTTGCTTTGTGGCCAAGTATGTGGTCGATTTTGGAGAAGGTTCCATGGGGTGCTGAGAAGAAAGTATATTCTTTTCTGTTAGGATGGAATGTTCTGTAGA